>KV908756.1:38787-51287 GCA_002005505.1 Botryococcus braunii
CATTGCACAGATAGTTCCCTTGATAGTTCAATATACAGATAGTCCCCTTGATAGTTCATTATACAGATAGCTCCCTTGATAGTTCATTGCACAGATAGTTTCCTTGATAGCACATTATGCAGATAGTTCCTTTGATATTTCATTATACCATGCGGGTGAGCCCGCTGGTTTCCATTGGCATGCCTTTCTCTTCTCTTGACCGTTTTCGTTCAAGATAGTTCAATAGAGCATGTTCGTGAGCCCGCTGGTTTCCATTGGCACGCCCTTCTCCTCTTCTCTTGACCGTTTTCGTTCAAGACAGTTCAATAGAGCGTGTTGGTGAGCGCGGTGGTTGCCATTGGCACGCCCTTCTCCTCTTCTGTTGACCAATTTAATTCAATTTAGGTCAAGATAATTCGAAAGACCGTGCTGGTGAGCGCGTTGGTTGTCATTGGCACACCCGTCTCCATTTTCCTTATAGTCAACCGTGTATTGCGTGAGGTGGTGAATACTGTGAAAGTGGCGGAATGTGGTATCGGACCCTTTGGACTTAACGTACTCAATTTGCTTCTCAAAACACCACTTCAGTTGTCCATGGTCAAAGCCCCACATGAACTTGTAATTTGTGATTGGAGAGAGAGGAAGAGACAGAGAGAATGGGGGGAGGCAGGCAGGCAGGGAAGGGGGGGAGAGAGGCAGGCGGACAGAAGGAGGACTGAGCATCAACTCACCACAATCTGACGCTTCTGGAAGCATCCTTGATCAGCCCAGAATGAGACGTGGCTGGGGTTGGGGCTGTCCAGCTGGCACTGGTGGGAGCGCCCAACGTGGGAAAGTCGTCTCTGGTTCAGATCCTTTCGTCCGGGACTCCTGAGATTTGCAACTATCCCTTCACGACCCGGAGCATCAAAATGGGCCACTTCTTTGTGGATGGTCGGCGACACCAGGTGGGCTTGACCTCCGTACCTTACACAATGATGTGTTTGTGCGGCGTGAATGCAAATTGTGCTCAAGGCAGGTCAGGATCTCTGTGCCAGTGCTTGATACAATATTTGCGTTTGTCTTACGTGAATTGGAATAACAGATTGCGCACAAGTTAGGCCAGGACCTCTGTGTCCGTGCTTGATACCATGTATGTGTTTGACTTACGTGAGTCGAAAAACGGATTGCACACAGGCCAATTTCTCTGTGTCTGCACTTGATACAGCATATGTGTTTGTGTATCATTGATTGGGAAAGCAGATTGCGCACAAGGTGTGTCAAGATCTCTGTTTCTTTATCAAATAGCATATTTGCATTTCTACACCCTAAATTGAGGACGGCAGACTGCGCGCAAAGCACGTCAGGATCTCACTGTCTGGGAACACTAATGCGGACACAGTTGCAGGTACATCCATTGACACAGCGCAAAAAACGACACATAACAGGACACACGGAATGTGCCTTGTCTGGGGGGCGGATGTGTGTGTATGTGTGTGTGTGTGTGTGTTTGTGTGTGTGTGTGTGTGTGTGTGTGTGTGTGTGTGTGTGTGTTTTTGTGTGTGTGTGTGTGTGTGTGTGTGTGTGTGTGTGTGTGTGTGTGTGTGTGTTGGGGGCGGGGGGGTGCCCTTCACTGTATGAATAAGGGTGTAAGCTGGAAGGCATGTTTAACTCATCAGCCCCCTTGCCAGAGATGTAGTGTGGTTTGAACTGTGTACGTGACAATGCTCTGCTTCGACATGCGGGCAGCCAACACATATCTTTTAAGTTATGTCAGCAAATTCACAGCTGTGTAACTTATGTCATGTAACTTACGTGATGGATATTAGCTCATGTTGAGCTCCGTCATCCAAGTCATGTCATGCGTCATCATGTGCGGGAGGGGTGCAGGTAACCGACACGCCGGGGCTGTTGAATCGGCCAGAGGATGAGAGGAACGCAATGGAGGAGCTGACGCTGGCGTGTCTCGAACACCTGCCCACATCCGTTTTGTTTGTGATGGATCCTACAGGGGACTGCGGGACCTCCCTCGCTGACCAGTGGGCCATTCGGTCCTACCTCAAGGTGCGGCTTGGCCCTATGTCAGCCTGCATGTTTCATGGGACGCGTCAGAGAAATAGAGTCGTTAGCTAATTTGAGTCCCTCATCCAGTCGATCTCCGTCGAAACTGTCCTCTACCATGCGTCCGTTCGCAGATGGGCCATCGCTGGTCGTGTCCACGAGCCTTGTTAGATGTATTAGGAAGTACAATTCATGAAAAGAAGGGGGGGGGTGTAGAAGCCGAGAAAGTGAGGTAGATCGGGAGAGAGGATTGGGGGATGCAGTAAGTGGGGAGATAGTGAGGAAGGAGGGGAACACACACACACACACACACACACACACACACACACACACACACACACACACACACACAAACACACACACACACACACACACACACACACACACACACACACACACACACGCACGCACACACACACACACACACACACACGCACGCACGCCCGCACCCGCACGCCCGCACCACACTCACTCATGTGCCGCACCCACGGACGCGCAGAGAGGTGTGAAGTGGGGGGAGTTTGCGAGGGAGGGAAAGGCCATATTTCTACTGTTTACGAGTAAATGAAGTTGATTTGACATGGTTGCAGGAGCGCTTCGCAGATAAGCCCTGGCTTGATGTTGTGTCAAAGGCGGATTTACTTCCTCCACTTCTGGAACTCAATGGGGAGGCATCCCCCCAACAATCACGTGGCACTCATGTGCTGGATGGTACCGCTACATCAGATGCAGTTGTGCATGCAGCAGAAGTGGAGCCCTTCAGTTCAGTCCAGAAAAAGAGTTTGGGAACCGAAAACCGCGAACCCACCGGGTTTCAAACTCAGGCACTGTCGCCAGCGGACAGCGCGTTCCACTGGAGGGCAAGTCCAGACTCGGCAGTCCAAAATGGGCCACGTGTGCACAAGACTGCGGAAAGCGCATCCCCGGGGGGCGGTGGGGACTGCGGGACCTCTGGGGAAGGGCCATCTGGAGGCGCTGTTTTTGACCAATGTTCCCTGGTACGGGAACCGGCTGGGGCAACGCAGCCACCCGGCCCCTTAGGAGGACCCCAGGGGCCCTCGGGAGGGAGTCCTCATGAAAGGGGATGTGATTTCAACAATGTGCCTGTTGGAGCGTCGGAGAATGAGGGCAGAGTTGTGGGTGATGATCTGATTATAGACGTTGGCCCTGGGTACCATGACTTGGGTGGGCCCTTGGGGGACCCTGGAGGGACAGGGCTATCAGAATCCGTGCAGGTCCCCATGGCACCGGCGGATCTGCTGGCACTTCTCCCACATGCTGTGCTGGTCTCTTCAAAAACAGAAGAAGGAATTGATAGCCTCAAAAAGAAAGTCCTACTGATGTTTGCTGCTGCGGCAAGGACCACCGCTCCGGCTCGACCTTCTTGAGGAAGGAAGAAGAACATCCAGGACCAGCCAAACTGCCAAATTGACATGCCAAATTGTTTCCTTTGTTTTAGAAAACCAGTTTGAGAATATTTTGAATAGTCGGGTGTGAAGTTTGGTCAAACGGCCGCGCTAAATCAGATTTAAATATGCTTAAATCTGATAATGTGTATCATTTGGCCGATACCAACCTTCCTTGAGTTGCTGCGTTTAAGGAAGCCAATTCACCCCGCCCCCTTCCCTACTCGCCTTCCCCTTTAGAAGCCACTCCCAGCCCCTATGATATATCGGGGCGTCACTTAAGAAGCTTCAGACACCGATTGTGGTTTTCCTCAAAACATTATTATTTGTGTTAATCAGTGTTACTTCAAAGAAATACCGAGTATGTACGAGTTTTGTGCCTGTAGACTTTCGAGCTCGTGGAATGGATGACTTGCAAAGTTCGCAGCAGCAGACTAGTAACACTAGCGTTGTGGGAGATGAATACTGATATTATAGCCAATTGGTTGCAACCATAGATTTTGGTGTAGCCCAGCCATATCAGAATCACAGTACTAATGCCCAGTATGCATCATATTTCTATCCCTGCTTCAGCATCTCTCAAATTTGTCGCATATATGTTCCTTCTAGTGTATCAATATTGAGTCATCTATAGTTAATAATGGCACTACCATAACATAGATATTACAAGTAAAACATTATCTCAGAGGTACAAAAGTATCTCAGGTCCTATCCGTAAACTTTTGTTTATATTACAATAAGAGGAAATCAAACCCCAAAAGCCCACGAAAACCCCCCCACCTCTAGCCCTAGAAAGTGAAGACTATCCGCCACAAGGGAGGCGCGTCGCCAGCTGCCGCCCAACCGCCCGCGCTACGGACGAGCATCGTACCTTTTGGGGTGCACGCATAAAGTTGTAACTCCCATTAATGTTAATATCAATTAATTAATATTGTTTGTTGATGTTCAAACCTGATTATTCATAGTACATTCGAAGAAAAACAATCATGAAACAATCTGATCGGTTTTACCTCTGAACTGCTACATACATGGCGCTCCGCACGTAAAAATTACCAAAAGTGATCATTTCATTGACTGTATTGACGCGACCCCGTGATCAAGTAGGAATATGTAAGTAAAGACCGAACCAAAACCAATGTGGTTAAATCCCATGATCATGGTGAGCAACAGTTGAGCTCACTGCGTCATAAGGCACAGGTAGGTATCATCTTTATATTTTTGCATGGATCTTCGATTTAACTTGCGAGGAAATTTAAACAAGCCGTTTATTGCCAATGCCGCTTCGCTATAATCATTGACGTTCACATCAGACTTGCATCCTGCGCGTGAGCCCGATCATCTTGACATTAGGAGCATAACATTTCCGTCCAGTTTCACAACAGCCTATTAACTGAGTGTTTATGGCGTCGCCTGATCATGAGGTCGTAGCCATTCTTGCCACTGTGACCAAGGTTGCTGCAATACTTATAAGTAACCTCCCTTCTTCGCTGCCTTCCTTCTTTATCTATATTTGTCCGAGATTTCGGAATATGTATCAATTCCTCCCCCCTGCTTCGCCTGTGTGCAGCGAGGAACAAGTGCAACTGACCGAAAATAGTTTAAAAAATGGTTATCAGCATTGGTCGATACTCATGATATTCCGGAGTGCATCTAGATTTTGCATCGACCATGCGCACACACATTGAGCTGACATACAACTGATTCTATTTTTAGTTAGGTACCTTCATTCAAGATATGCTTTTGGCCATCCCGGAGAAGTTTACCACAATCTGAAATATTTGAACTCATCCAATAGATCCTTGTGGTCTTTAAAGAGCGTGGCAACCTTACCAACCCAAAACACACGCCATGTTGGACCAAAATTGTCTGAAGATGACATACTCAACCTGGCGATCGAAAACCTCAATAGTCTACAACATGATTTACCAGCAACTCGTCCATCACATGGACGCACCTCTGCAGAGGCCTCTTCGGCCCTTTTCCTTCCTTGCCTGCACATCTTCATGATAATTTTGAACTCCTTGTAGACACCCTTATCTCGCAAAGATGTAAAGCGGATCTGTACAGCCAGGAAGTAGTACACTTTCAAAATCATGGCATAATTGGGGGAAGAGCATATTTTGAAACTCTCACATGGCACCTCCACAGCGCAACTATAACACCTCCACATGACACCAAGTGTATTTTACCTCAACTTTCTGAACATAAGCGATGGCCTGAGAAAACACTAGCAATTCGTTCGGCTGCGTCCCACGAGGCCCCCAATCCACCGTTTAATTGCGCCCATGCAGCATTTCGCCAGTACATCAAAATCATGATCTTGCCAACATACACCCATGACAACAAGTCTTGTCACAGCGTTACTCACGCAAGTCTGGCCTGCAAAACCCCAGTTTGCGCTTACAGCCCACAAGCTTCAATATCAAGGTCCTACATGAGCAAGGCAAAACGTGGGTGGAAGCTAGGCCGACGAGATACAGCCCCTACACATGACCAACGCTTGGTTTCACACACACCAGTTGCACCAACAAGTGGAAGTTCACCATATTTCCCAATTTTGGGCCCCGCAACTCGGCGTAGGGCCCAACATCACCCCTTGAGGGTGCGTCCCCTCCCCTCTGCCCGTCCGCATTCACACGGGCCAGGCTTTCAGCCCAGCCAAAACATTCAGAAATACCCCAAAACAATCACGGATTGCTTGAAAATATTGCAGCGAAATGCTACCAAGGTGTCGGGCTCACGGCTTCCTTTCGGACCTTGGGCATGCAAAATTCCGTCCCTTCCCCGATGCTCTCCAAACTTCGCACCCCTTCTCCTTGCCACCACGGCGACCCACTGGTATGCCTCTTGCAGAAAGAAAGCCCTGGGAACGCCCTCTAAAGCTCTTGCAAACAGAGCCCTTAGCTCCCCGGGCTTCAAACGGCAAGTCCCACCTGCAACTTCAGGGCGGTACTGTACCATCTTTGTCACGCAGGGCCCACCAGATTTTCTTTGTACTACGGCAACTTGCAGTACGCCTCACACGTGTACTTCCCATGGCCCTCAAAACCCCTGATTAAATGTCCTGAAATGAGGATTTCTGCAGCCCAGACTTGCGCCTGACAAGATTTATTGTCATGGGTGATAGCTTGGACAGCCACAGACGCAATGCAGATAGGGGTCTTCTTGCTATCTCACTCGAATCGTATGGCACGAATGTTGACACACCTCGAGATGACGTTCACGGTCTAAAGGAACATCGGGAGGGGGACCTTCCGGATCCGAAACCAATATCTCATAGCCCTGCACGTCGCACACCCCTGGGCGTGAGGCCAATGTCTGTTTGCCCAAAGGCAAGTAAAATCTAATGAAGTGCGCACACATTCGGAAGATACTCGTTGAGATTCATAATCAAATCTTGGCGGCCTTTAAGTAGCTGTTTGGCATTCACAATGATGTCCACCGCGGCCGATGATACCATGTAAGTCCTGCGTTACAAGCTTCCGCCTTACAATACGCGAACATATCATTCATTTCATGAGTTATGCAAGAATTTCTCTTACAGAATAAAATTTGAAATCAGGAAACATTCCAGGTGCAATGCCAGCCAGCGAGCACCACTCTCGTGGCGCGCAAACATTGCCTCACAGCACAAAAGGTGGCTATATATATACAACAAGGCTTAAATTCCACCTTGAGCTTTTGTTTGTGAACTCCTTCACAGATCTTTCGAATGACTCAAATTTTCTGTTGTTCTTGACCGTATTCTTAACATCCAGCAAATATTGTTCGAAATGTTCTGTTTCAGAAGGTTTCTTCATCTGAAGGTTTGGCTCACCGGCTCTGCCCAAGATCCAACACATATCCTGATGTTAATCAGGAATTCCCCTAGTGAACATCTTCAGTTTCAAGACATGTAAACGGTCTACATATTCCTCTAGTGTGTAGGCAAACACAAAATTGCAAAGTCTCTGTTGCCAGATATGTCAACAATTTCCCAAGAGAAACAATCCTTTGACACCTATTGCCTCAACATGTTGCCTCAACATGCTGTACAGCAGCTACAGTTACGGTCCCATTGTAAAACTCTTGGGCACTTGAACGTCCAGGGTCTCATAGCATATTCAGCAGTTTAAAGACTATTGACTGGACGTCTGTTGATCTATAACTAACTACGCACCTTTGGACTCGAATATATTTAGTGAATGTGTATTTACTTATTTATCAATAGAATCCTTTTATCTCTGACCTTTACCGCAAAGAATTCCACGTGTATTGCAGATTTTCCACCTGTATGTACAGTGAAGTACGCTCATTCATTTTGTTGGCCTTGGGGATCTGCGGTCCTAGACCCCTTGGACTGTCGTGTATATGATTACTGCAGCTATGTATTTATAGCAGGAGACCGATATATTTAGGGAAAATGTTTAACTTTATGGCAGGAGGTCAAAAGTTGCAACAGCAGTTGCTATTGTGTCTGATTGTCAAAAGCCGCAATTCCCTGCATATCTCCCCGACGAACGGACTAGTGTTTACGTAAATGAGCGGGTGCGTACCAGCTCATATACCGGTATATATACCCGCGGCCGCGGTTAAGTGCACAATTTAGTTGTTAGTAATAGAGATTACCGCAGTCGAGATCTAGTGTTCTAGAGAGGAGTGTCAGGCACAGCAATGGATATCGCCGAATCTCCTGCACGCTGCGACATAAAGAGGCGCCTTCATGACAAAATATTCTGTGGTCCTGGGATTTCGAAACCCTGGAACAATCACAGGTATATCTGGACTGTTGTGAACGCGAGAGAGGGCTCTAATTCAAGCTAAATACAATATCTGCTAGCTAGATGTCGCTTTACCTACAGGTAAAACGACAGAAAGAATATGACACCCAGACCCAACGAAGCATTGCGAGGATATATACTGCGTGAATGTCTGCTCAGATTCCGATGGTGTTCAAGCGTCCAGCTACGTCAGGTTGTACTGCATCAATTGTGTTGTTTAGAATTTTCTTGATAACGTAGCCTACAAACTGGGATACAGGTGGTTTTGTCCCAACACTAGTGGGAATATGCCGTAACATCATGCATAATGGTCACATGACCACGTGATCACGTAAAGCCTTGGCAGGGAAAGGCTTGGTTTCTAAAGGAGGTTTCCTGCTCAGTCCTTCCTTTAACCTTTAGTTCTGCATCGATGGATATCCTTCCTTCTGTTGGGTGCTGACTAAGTAACCCCTACAAGAAATGCGGTAAGGCGAATAGTGTAGGCAGCGTTTGTGTAACATTCATGAGACCCGATTATTTGATGTTACAGGCTCCTCGTATAGCTGTAGTCATTAGCTTCCGCCTTTGACATGTGGGAATTCTACTCATTACGCGTTACAAGGGTTCCATCGGCTCTTGGCGGGACTACGCTAGCGCTAGCTAGCTGGCTTCCAAGGTACACCTATCGGGGTCCTGGCCCCAAACCTATGAGGGATGTAGGATGCCATGATAGGATTATCATTAATGATTGGGCATTACATTGGGCATACATACACAGATTGCTTCAGACATCGTTGAAAACTAATATAACTGGCATCTGGCCATGTCCCAAGCCCTTAACCGAGTCTCTTCCATGGGTCCTTCCAATTGAAACCTTGATCACTATGGAGCGCTATATATATTTAATCAAATGAGAGGCGCGCGAGAGGCAATGCTCGTAGATCTAGAGGGACCGCTGTGGTATACTGACGTAATGGTATTTGCCGACATATGTCACATGAATATGTGGCATGTGCCCAATCCTTTAGAATTAGGCTTGACCAAAGGACTCATTCATGCGGCTAAGCCTTATCTTCCGTGTCATGATGCTAACTTGCTCTCCCAGTGGAGAAATCCCCTTTTGTAGCGCTTTGTCTTGAGTTTGCCTCTCCATTCGAATTCTTTGCTGCAATAATCTGAATTTTCTGGAGTGGTTTACAATTGATCTGAAGGGTAGGAGCAGTGCAATCTTGAAAACGCACTGCGGGGGGCTTAAGCTGTACAGGAACACGGGATACAGCAGGCTTCGGGCTACAATGGTGGCAAAGACTTTACCATATATTGACTGCAACGGAACCAACAGAGAGAAGCGTCGTTTTCAAGAATTGACTCCCCATTGGGAACGTCCCTGATTCGAAAGTCGCGCTGTACTTGCGTTTCTACGGCCCTGATGATGCAGTGCAAACCACAGCATATTCTTCTCCATCTTTTGTTGCCCACAAGGGCTCCTGGGGAAAACGTTCATCTGCCCTGCGAAGTGCCGCCACTGCCTATCTCAGAAGAAGCCAAATGAAGAGGGAGGAGTAACGAGGCTTGGAACCTTTTGTTGACATGGCCACAACTTGGCATCACCTGGTTTTTGTTGCCATCACATGGTCTTGGTGGCCCCCCAGTGACCCAAGTTGGATTTGGTAGTAAAAAATCGGATTTTGTTTGGATTTCGTCGCTGCTTATTTGGTTTTGGCAGGTGAGAAATTACTAGAGTGTGAGTGTGTGTGTGTGTGTGTGTGTGTGTGTGTGTGTGTGTGTGTGTGTGTGTGTGTATGTGTGTGTGTGTGTGTCTGTGTGTGTGTGTGTGTGTGTGTGTGTGTGTGTGTGTGTGTGTGTGTGTGTGTGTGGGCACGCGCGTGCGCGCGTATAGAGCTTCTCTCACACGGTGTTGTGTAAAAGAGAAGAACAGACCTGAGGAAACACGGTGCGTGCGTGCGTGCGTGCGTGGGTGGGTGTGTGTGTGTGTGTGTGTGTGTGTGTGTGTGTGTGTGTGTGTGTGTGTGTGTGCGCGCGCGCGCGCGCGTGTAGAGCTTCTGCAGAGGTCTGACACGGTGTTGTGTAGAAGAGAAGAACAGAGGAAACATCGTGCGCCAGTTCCGTCCACGTTCCATATCTTGCAAAAATTCACTCACTGCACTGCCGGTTACAATCCAGTCACCAGTTGTCTTTCCCGGTGTATCTCCACACCTGTATTTCCCGTAAGCCCTTGTCGCTTACACCCTTGTGTATCGGTTACACTCAAGGTAACCGATCTGTCTGCGATTTAGTCCATGAACACCGTAACGACAAGCTGTACTCGGAAATACACACCAATTAGAGTTAGGAGTGAAGCCTATCCTAACAGCACACCAGACACACCATCCGTACACATCCATATGATCCGTGTACTGCTATGCAACATCATCAGCGAGTTCGCACCACTGCCTTCCGTGTAAACGCAAACACACTAGCAGCGTACTGTTGAAAGACAACAATACAAAGCGAACTCCTGCATGTCAAGTTTCTCATTAGCCTTTAAAACCCAATGACTATGTTAAATACGTCAACGCAGCCACTCGGCTGCAACCGTTACTGTTCGGCCAGTGCATACCAGTTCCCGAAGTAAGTATGAATCGCGACTCACACCCGACGCAAGTGACCATTAAAATTGTTCTCAAGACATGCACGTGCCTGGCAAGTGCACGATGTAAGACATCACATGCTGCATGGCCTGGAGTCCAGGCACTTCGCAGAGCTTTACACACTAGTGTGAAAAGCTTTACACACTAGTGTGAAAAGCTTTGCGAAGTGCCTGGACTCCAGGCCATGCAGCATGTGATGTCTTACATCGTGCAGAACTGAAGTCCAACGTTTTGGCGAGACTCTTCTGATCCGGCATCTTAGCCTAGATCGCAAGTGCTGTTACTTAATGTACTCCTTTAGAAAAGCACTTTATGGCCACATCAAATGACCGTGAAGTACATCCGATTGAGTAGTCCGATTGAGTTGCAGACTCATGCTAGCATGCTGCGCAGACTCATGCGAGCAGAGAGGCGGCGCTGCCTCTCATGGACTCTTTCCTAACACGTGTACACTAACGTTGCGCTTAGCTCCAGGAACTTCAAACATAAAGACCGGCACTTGCATGATGGCCCTTGCATTCAATCACATTTACCATGTCCCTTATTGAGTCATTATAATGTCATTATAAGTCACCATAAGCCATTATAATTAGGGAAGCAATACCATGCATCCCGACTGTTGCAAGCGTTTCAATGTCCAACCTCTTGGTTTGACCTATCTGTCAATCGACGTGCCAAAAAGCATGAAGTGTTCTTAATGAGTTGCAACGTATGTTCTAGTTCACAACTGAATACACAACACACGACCTTTCTGCATAATATCGATATCAGACGCAACGCGAATTCCACAACGGGACCCCCAATGCTTGCAAGTGTTTCAAAGACCTTGCATTGTGCATGCCAAACCATCTACAGCTGCACACCTCTCCATGTTAATCTAGCCCCTCTCTCGTGCAGAGGCCCCTCTTAAGAGCTTGTTCCAGCCTTTATCGCTCTTATATACATGCAATACATAGACCCACATGTCTAGAAAATCTATTGGTAGTATACTCACATGAGCTTCGCAGAGAAAAGAATGCCATGCACATGGGCCCAACGAGAGTTGAGGGAACGTGCTGCGAAATTGTATTTAGGACGTTCACGGTCTAGATATAGCTTGACACGTGCCTACGTGGTCTGCCAACGATGCTCGACACTTGGGTACTTGAAAGTCTGAACTGGATGTCTGTATACTGCTCCACATTGATCACTGTCCTACCCTCGTTCATCATGGTTTGGTCCATCGTGCAATGCATAATTTACAAGAAGACCCCACTTGGAATGCGACACAAATCCCCCTCTTTGGGGCAGCCATCGGGATGACAATGGGCCAGGCAGCTGGCCTACATCAGTCGTTTGGGGGCAACATGTACAATCGTGGCATCCAGGAGGTCAACGTCACTGGTGCACTTCCATCCCCTTATATACAAATAACAGGATGGGCTTCACTCTTGTTTTTTAAATAAATTCTGAGATCCGGGACCCCAACATCTCTCAATTGAAATATTAGCCTTGCTAGGGATGCGGACCTGAACGCCACTGGTGCGCTTCCATCCCCCTCATATACAAATAAATTCCAGACGGTCTGGCGACGGGTAGAAAAGCAGTTAAGCTCATGACTTGGGATCCAGAGCACTCGAGTGGACTGCCTCGTACCTGCTCGAGGTCGTGTCAACAAAAGGTTAGAAGCCTCCGTTCTCCCT
>KV908756.1:61287-63143 GCA_002005505.1 Botryococcus braunii
AAGTGACTGGAATCTAATGGGCCATCAATGCTGTCATTTAGTGGAAGAGACTGCAATTCAGCGCATCGAAATGCAAACAGCGACGATTTGCAGCAAATCGATTGCTGTAACGTGCTTATATGAAAGCTGATGTGATTGGAGAAGTTGGAGAGAGAGGCAATCAAGAGCGGACGACACCCGTACGACATCGGTACTACATAGGACGAAGATTAGAAACCTGCGTGGTGAGGGAAGGAAGATCTTCTAGAACATCCTGCATTCAAGGGAAGAAACATGATCAAAAATCCCACGCCCCTACCCCCCCCCCCCCCGGGGGGGACCCAAAACATTCCCCCATTATTCGTTAAAAAACTTCTTAAAGACAGAAGAAGATGAAGCTTGAAACAGAAAGCTTACAGCTTGAAAAATTAGGGTTTGGGTCCTTGAACATTGAACTGCTCTTTTTTTCTACGTAGTATACATGTACATTCTTGTGGGTAGAAGTCGAGCGTATGCGGCTTCCGTTCCCCAGGCGCAAGTTGATCCCATGGCAGCCTCGCTCCAGCGTTTGTCGATTCTCCGACACCCCCAAGCTTAGCTCCTTTTGCTTCGAAGTTGCCTTGGGACCTGCAAGGTGATTTTCACAGCTCGGACCATGCCGCCAGCTGCAGCCGAGCAAGCTTTGCTGACCTTCGATATGCTCCAAACCCAGGTCCTCCAATCCATCGTCACAGCTCGTGGCGGTGGTTTTGGCCCTTTGCAGCATAGTCTCGCAAATCCAGGTGCTGTGCGAACTTGGCTAGACATGGGCCTTTCATTTTATTGCCGTCCAGACACCGAAAATCCTTCAGTTTTAACCTCCAGGAACAGACTTCACGTCCGAGTGGCTGGTCCTGGATGTAACATATCCTTCCTTCCTAGCTGGGTTACCTATTGCCCAGGGGAATCTGTGGATCACTAGGGCCACTTCCCTTCTGTCCTGTGCCTATCTTGCCTCCGTCACGCAGACAGCCCCCTTTCAGGACCGTCTTCTCGGTACATCCACTGCCCCACCTGTCCCCGCTGCCTTAGCGGCCCAGGTGGACTATTGCGCCCAGATTGTCCCAGATTTCGATGCGGCGCTCTTTGAGAATCCGGATTTTGTCCGTAGCAAATTGCTCACAGACCGCGACCGTGCAGTGTTCCAATCGCTCACACAGCCGGAAGTGCCTGATTGGCTGCTGGCTCTCCCAGATCCCTATTGCAGCAAACAATGCCCCCTGAGTCATTCCGCTGCGGCCTTCAATACCAGCTCTTGATCCCCATCTTCCGTCCTGGCTGCCAATGCCCCTGTTGCTTGAAGGATTGGATGTCTGGGGCGACCACGCTTCTGCCTTCCTTCCACGGTTCCTTCTGTCCTTCCTTCCTTCCTTCCATCCCTTCCTTTAAGCTTCAACGTTAACGCCTTTGGCATCGCCTTGCGGTGGAGGATAGAGTTTATTGCGTGCCTTTCCCTCAGAAGAGTAATTGTGGCCTTGTGAGTGCGAACGGTGAGAGTAATTTCGGTTACGGCAAATTTGCTTTAAAGCTACGGGTGCTGCCAGACATAAGGTACAATGATGACATACTAGGAGGTAATGTAGTAACCAGACACGTTTTACAAGCTAATGTAGTAAAGTGGGGTCACGGATAGGCTCAGCACTTGGTTGGAACTTTAAGGCACTCCGGGTGCTTGTTTGTGTTGCCAATCAGGTAATTGTGACATTGGTGTCGTTGCTCTGTTATACACACACAGCTGGAGAACGACACCCGACTAAGCACCTGCCGTGTCCTCACCATGCAGGGAATACGCCAGCCCATAACTTATAGCTTAAGTGAAAGATTGTGACTCTCAGGCT
>KV908757.1:0-30000 GCA_002005505.1 Botryococcus braunii
TGAATCTGGGGTCGGCAGGCCAGGTGCGGCTTCCCATTCCTTATTTCGGTTTGGGAGGCCTTGCTATCCTTTCTTCCCTTGCTGCAGAATTTGCGTTGAGCCGAAACCGTGAGCAGCCGATGGTTATATTGCAAGCGATAGTGTTGGAGGACTACTGCGCGCCTCGGTCGCATATTTTGAGCACGGAACTTAATGCGTGGAGGAGGCAAGGCTTCCTGCGCTCTAATTGCAATTAGAGCCATTGCAATTGGGGCCAACTGGGCACTGCCATTTTTTTCATGTCAGGATCAGACCCGGTTAAAAAATCGCCCATATGGCCCTTCGAATTCGTTATCGATATTGTCATGCATGACATTGTCAAACCGTTTGAAAAATCAGCCAAATACCATTAATGACGTGGCAACTCCTGAAAGATCGCCTCATTCCCAGCTCATCATTGAAAATCAGGCTAAAATATTAAACGATCGGCGCTTTATTGAATCAGCACATAATCAGCTAATTATTAAATAATGAAAACACACACACCCCACACACCCCACACACACACACACACACACACACACACACACACACACACGCACACACACACACACACACACACACACACACACACACACACACACACACACACACACACACACACACACACACACACACACACACACACACACCCCGTGAAAGGGACTGAAAGGAGGCCAGCTTGGGGTGCTAGGAGCTCCATGGGAATAGGCATGCTACCAGAGGAATTGCTGGCCAAAATACTGGGCATCTCAGACCAAAAAACGCTCATGACAGCACGGCTGGTGTGTCGAGCCTTCCGCGCCGCTTCAGTCCCCTGCGTCTCTGCGCTGCGGTATCGGACCCAAAATGCGCGAGACCCAAGCTCTGTGAATGACTTGACTTACCACTTTCAAGTCTTTACATCGGTTACCAGCCTAGATCTTGATATCAACTCCTTCCCCATCCCGCACTTCTTTGAGGCTCCCGGGGTGCTCTCCATGTTGAGAAGGCTCCACTTGTCAATGCCCACGATGGAGCTATACGCCGACGAGCTTGGATATCTGGCTACGACCGCAGCGCAGCTAGCTTCCGCAACTCAACTCACAGCTCTCGAAGTCAGCGGAGAACTCTGCAAAGTTAATGGTTTCTGTTGAGTTCTGAACATTATTATTGAATGCCTTGTGCTTTAAGTGATCTTCATGTGTGCACTATTAGGATATGGGTCCATTGAGAACATAAGGTACCTTGAGACACGGCAGATTCTGGACGTTTTCGAACATAAGGTACAATCCTATCTAGATCACACGTTTGTCGGATGAACTCTTAAGGCTGCCCCACCGGAGTGAATACCAACTGGTTGTGAAAGATGCTGGGCATCACCAGATGCTAGTCTTGTCCGACAGTTGTGTGTGGCACTCAGCAGACAGTCGTACGGACTGTAGCTGGAGTAACTTCGTCTATTGACGACCTGTCTGCTTTGTACAGGTACGGTGCGGCAGTGTGTGTTGTATCATTGTTGCTATTGTGAGAGTGAACAAGCTTAGTGTACCCTGTAGTCACTCAAACAGATAAGGGACAGTGACTTCAGGGAGTATAGGCATGTACTTGAACGTAGCCGTCTAGAGCCTTATCTAGTGATTGCTTGATCGGTGCTTGTGTACAAGATAATGATGTAACGGAACTGGTTGTGAAAGATGCTGGGCATCACCAGATGCTAGTCTTGTCCGACAGTTGTGTGTGGCACTCAGCAGACAGTCGTACGGACTGTAGCTGGAGTAACTTCGTCTATTGACGACCTGTCTGCTTTGTACAGGGAAAGCCGATTGCCCATAACCTTTCACAGGTTATGGGCCCACGCCCTCCAGCTGAGCCAAGTAAAAGCAGGAGTGAAGGTCGTCTACGGATGGGTCAGACGTAAGCGTCAACAAAGGAGCTCGAGCATGGCGCAGCGGCGCAAGGGAACTCGAGTGTACCAGGACCATTATCTTACTCACAGTTTACCTTTCTGGGAAATTCATAATTGAAGTTTTAGCTGTGCTTTATCATTCATAGACGTTGTCTAGAAGCACTGAGTGAGTCGGGCCGGACTCCGGCGCAAACTTCTGAGGGGAACATATCTGCTACTACTGTGCAAGACTGGCTGGTAAATTTCCATGACATGGAGGGAATTGTAGGGTATTGCTGCATTCCAGAAGTTTATGAGTAAGTTTGGCTGGTGAAGTGACAATAGTATGACAAAAAGGGGCAAAGAAAAGGAAAGTAGCAGTGAAACAGCAATGTCTCAACCTGGAGAAGTCAGTGGGGCCACTCCAGGGCAGTCTATGACCGGGACACAATCAGCCACTGCAGAACCAAAGGTGGAGATTGACAAGGCAGCCTACATCCCCAATACCTCTAATCCAAAGATGACTGTCATGCTTGATGATGGAGGGCGCAATTTTGAATTTTGGTATGAAAATTTGGAGGCGTGCGCAAACACCAAGGGGGTCAGAGCGGCTTTGGAGAGGCCAATGCCAGGGTCGGTGGAGAACTCAGCCATCAAGCAGTGGCTGATCCAGTCAGTTCCAGTCATCTGGCATTCTCAGATCTCATGCCACAAAGCAGCGTTCGACTTCATCGCGTGGGTGAAGAACAGTCACACTGGAGGGAGCAACCAAGACATCAACCTTGAGTGGTACAAGGAAATGGAGCAGGGCATCAAGACAGGGGAGACACTCAAGGTCTACCTCTACAGAATGATGGATCTGGCTACAAGTCTCAGAAACAACGCGTTCATCCTCTTGGACCACAATGTTGGGGAGCTGATGGTGAAGGGCCTCCCTCCTGTGCTGAGGCTCGAGTCCCTGGAGGTTATGGCAACCGACAAGCCGCCATTGGAGCTGATTCAAAGAATCCTGCGCGCCGCAGCCAGCCGTGGGTACAAGGACCCACCTGCAGAGGGAACACCTCAGGCCATGGCAGCTGCAGCAGTGGCTGGTCCCTCTGGGGGGGTAGCTGGAGCGTCATCAAGCGCTGGAGCTGCACCAGGAGTGGGAGCAGTACCGGGAGTTGGAGCAGCACTACCAGCAAACGAACAGCCTCCCGCTGGCCCCTCTGCAACTACTTTTGGTGGCAGGGGGCGTGGACCTGGCAGGGCAAGAAGGCCCAGAGAGGAGCTTACATGCCACTTCTGCAAGGCAAAGGGCCACTTCATGACTGACTGCGGACCGCTCAGGCAGCTGCAGGCTCTGCATCAAAACATGCAAGCGGCAAGCGTTGGGCCTGCAGCTTACTGGGGCCAGGGAGGCCCACAGTCGTCTCCTCAAGCCTGGTGGGACCATGGATCTGGCCGGGGTGGCCCGCCTTCATCCGCTTCCAGCCCTGGACCTCCTTCAGCATATAACTATCCAACAAGTCAACACACGTTTCCGGGGTGGCATTTACCACCTCCACCCCCTCCTTCTGGTGAGGCGATGTTTATCTCTCTCAATGTGCTTGCCCCAACTTCGCATGGAGCTAGCAGCACATCTTGGTTAATAGATAGTGGTGCCTCTGTGCATATAGTCAATGATCTCTCATTGCTCCATAATCCAGTTATGCATAGACAGCCTCTTCCTCTGCACTTGGCAACCTCAGACGCCAAGGGAGGAATCATTGCATCTGGGTCTGTATGCCTTGTGAATGCAAGGCACGAAGTATTCTGGCTGCACAATGTGCAGTGTGTTCCTTCTGCGCATACCAACCTCATTTCAGTCACTGGTGCAATTCAGGATGGAGCATCTTTCCTGACTGACACTGCAGGTGGTTACACAGCCATGAAGGGACCTGAAGGGTGGTGTGGAGATATCACCCGCGCACGAGGTCTGTTTTTTTTGGAGTTTGTTAGTCCTGTCAGAGGGCAGCAAGTTGGCTGCAGACATATTGATCACATGGCTGAGGCATCTCATCTTAGGAAAGGACACGTGTGTAGCGAGAGATCTCTGTGGCATGCTAGGTTAGGTCATCCTGGTGCCAGCAGCATGCAGAGGTTCTCCAAGGAAGATCTGGTTACAGGAATCAATATCTCCCTTGCTCCCTGCTCTGAGTGCCCCAAGCACTGTGAATCGTGTATACAAGGGAAACACTCCAGACCTCCTTTCCCTGTATCTTCCAGGCCTGCACATCACCCACTCGATAGAGTCCATGTGGATACTGTGGGTCCCATATCACCTCCTGCCATCACAGGTGAACGATATTGGGTCACTGTAGTGGATGAAAGTTCACACCAAGTTGCCTCCCTGCCTGTGAAGTCAAAGGATTGCATCCCAAAGGCTGTGATAGACCTGCTCCGTTTTTGGCAGACCCAACGAGGCACGGTTGTGAAGTGTGTGAGGACTGACAGGGGTTCAGAGTTCCTGAACCAGCAATTCAAAGAGTTTTGTGCTCAGCAGGGCACTAAGATGGAGTCCTCAGCGCCCTACACGCCTCAGCAGAATGGGGTGGCGGAGAGGATGAATAGGACCCTGAAGGAGCGAACAAGGACTCTGTTGGTCCATGCTGCAGCAGACCCCTCCCTTTGGAAGGAGGCGCTTGAGACAGCTACCCTCCTCTACAATGTGGGTCCTACTTCAGGCAGGTCCCTGACCCCCATGGAATTATTCTTTGGTGTCAAACCTGATGTGTCTGTGCTGCGCACGTTTGGCTGTGTAGCCCATGTGCACATTCCCAGTGGCCAAAGGTCTGTTTTTGGGCCCAAGACCATCCCTGGGATGTTTACTGGTTATTGTCCCCAGTCTAAAGCGTATCGTGTGTACGTGGGGAATGGAGTGTGGAAGGAGAGTAGGGACGTCAGCTTTATCGAGCACTTGAGGGGGGCTGAGAGAGTGGGTCTATCAAAGGTCCAGCCTGGGTCTGTCTATGATTCTAGGATATCACCCCCCTTGGCAGTGAGAATCTGGCAACGCCTCAAGCAATTCCCTCTGCTGCTCCACCCACGTTCTGGGATGAGGAGGATGACCATGGAGTGGAGACGCTTTCCACTGGGGCTCCTGGGACCTCTGGACTTTGTGCTGGGGATCAGTCTGGAGACGGGACTACAGCAGCACATGACCAAGGAAACCCCACCAGCCTGGATTCTACTGTTGGGACCCCAGAACCATCTCAGCACTCGTGGTCGGTGCTTGAGCATATGCAGAATCTGGCCAGGGGGGGTGTAGAAACTCAATCCCAGGTAGAAAAAATGCAGAAGGTACAAGAGGGGTTGCGAATGCAGGGGAAGTCACAAATTCCCCTTCCTCCAGGGACCACCCTTACAAGGGAGCAGCGTTATGTACAGCGCGTGGCTAGGAGAGAGCATTCTGACATCCCATTGCATGCCCCTGACCCAGGTCAGGCAATTGTGAGTGAGCCAAACATGGTTGGTCTCCCTGATATGCAGGGGCAGGTTGAGACAGTCGAGGCTATGTTCGGTGCAGATGTAAGAGATGAGAGCAGTGGGTTAGACATGCCAGCAGTAGGGAAGCTGGTGCCCAATCCCAGTCACTGGCTAGTCATGCTTATGGTGTGCAGGCTGACATTGTAGGCGCAGCTCAGGCAAGTCTGGGTAGTGTGCCCAAGTGTGAGTCCAGGAGAGAGAGAGAGCTGCTGCTCCCCTCTGCATTGCGGAAGGTGCGAGAATGTAAGGGTGCTGCACATGAGTCCAGTAGTCAAGGAGAGAGAGAGAGACTTGAGAAGGAATCAGATAATCCCGGCAGTACTGCCCAGTCCCAGCATAAGGTACATAATGTACCTTATTCTGGCAACCAGGGAGAGAGAGAGAGAGAAGGGAACAGCATCAGTAAGGCTGACAGCCCTGCTGCACCACAGCATAAGGTACAGAGTGTACCTTCTGTCACGTTGGGAAAAGTTCACGTGCCCTCAAACTTGAGGGAAGCCCAGCGCTCACCTCAGTGGGAGTTTTGGCAGCAGGCAATGCAAGAGGAGATGGAGTCTTTAGACACCCATGAGGTTATGCAGTATGTGGAAAGACCCCATGGGCAGAAAGTTATCCCTGTTCATTGGATTTTTTCTACAAAAAACGATGCACATGGGAATGTCACTCGGTTTAAAGCAAGATTGGTTGCCCAGGGTTGCAGACAGATTCCTGGTATAGATGTTGGTGAGGTTTTTGCACCTACCAGCAGCTATGGTGCTAGGAGAGCTGTGCTGGCAGTGGCTGCCACACAAAATCTTGAGATCCACCAAGTGGATATCAAGACAGCTTTTCTCAATGGGGAGTTGGAGGAAGAGGTCTATGTGACCCAACCACCAGGATTTGAGAATGGCAACACGAGAGTTGTGTGCAAGCTCAGGAAGGCACTCTACGGTCTTAAGCAAGCCCCACGGGCTTGGCACAAGACCTTGAGCGACAAGTTGAGCGTGATGGGGTATAGTGTGTGCAAGAGCGACGCTGGGGTATACATCAGGAGGGCCCCTGATGGTAATCTGTCGTTTATTCTTGTTTATGTCGATGATCTTCTCATAGTTGCCAGAGTGGTTGCAGAGATTGAGTGGGGGAAAGAGTTATTGAAGAAGGACTTCACCATCCATGATTTGGGAGAGGTGAATGATTTCCTGGGGTGTCAGGTCCTACGCAATAGAGTTCAGGGCACTATTTCCATGAGTTGCACTCCCAAGATTGATGCTCTTGTGGAGAAGTTTGGCGTTGCTGATGATGGACGTGGGGTTGATACCCCCATGTCCAAGGACTTCGTGGCTAGCAGCAGACCCGAGTCCTCAGATGGTATGTCACATGGGGCTGGTACCCCTCTGCCACCTGGTCATCGATACTGCGAGTTAATTGGATCGTTACTGTACATAGCCAATACGACCCGGCCTGACATTTCTCAGGCTGTTGGAGTGTTGTCAAGGTATAGAATGACACCCACTACCTCACACTGGAATGAGGCCATTCGAGTGCTGAAGTACTTGAGAGATACCAGAGAGTTAGCTCTTACTCTGGGTGGAAAGGGCCCTGAGCTAGAAGGCTATGTTGATGCCGACTATGCTGGGGACCTGGACCACAGGTATTCCACCACTGGCTATGTTCTATCAGTCTATGGTAGTGCCGTGGTTTGGGGAAGCAAGAAGCAGAGCTCAGTTGCTACCTCAACTGTGCAAGCTGAGTTTATGGCAGCTGGCCATATTGTGAAGGAAGCCAACTGGCTAAGGGGCTTCTTGGAAGAGATAGGGGCTGCACCTTGGAGGGTCAAAATTTTCTGTGACAACCAAGGATGCATTTCTAATTTACGGAACCCCCTGTATTCCAAATTCACAAAGCACGTTGCAGTAAGCTTCCACTACGCTAGGGAAGCTATGGCACTTGGGCAGGTAGATATCCTCTATGTGGAATCTGCACGCAATGTGGCTGACATTATGACCAAGCCACTTGCCAAGCCCGTGTTTGTTGGTCATCGTGATTCACTAGGTTTGAGAAGATACACTTAAAGCATGCAGGCAAGGGGAAGTGTTGAGTTCTGAACATTATTATTGAATGCCTTGTGCTTTAAGTGATCTTCATGTGTGCACTATTAGGATATGGGTCCATTGAGAACATAAGGTACCTTGAGACACGGCAGATTCTGGACGTTTTCGAACATAAGGTACAATCCTATCTAGATCACACGTTTGTCGGATGAACTCTTAAGGCTGCCCCACCGGAGTGAATACCAACTGGTTGTGAAAGATGCTGGGCATCACCAGATGCTAGTCTTGTCCGACAGTTGTGTGTGGCACTCAGCAGACAGTCGTACGGACTGTAGCTGGAGTAACTTCGTCTATTGACGACCTGTCTGCTTTGTACAGGTACGGTGCGGCAGTGTGTGTTGTATCATTGTTGCTATTGTGAGAGTGAACAAGCTTAGTGTACCCTGTAGTCACTCAAACAGATAAGGGACAGTGACTTCAGGGAGTATAGGCATGTACTTGAACGTAGCCGTCTAGAGCCTTATCTAGTGATTGCTTGATCGGTGCTTGTGTACAAGATAATGATGTAACGGAACTGGTTGTGAAAGATGCTGGGCATCACCAGATGCTAGTCTTGTCCGACAGTTGTGTGTGGCACTCAGCAGACAGTCGTACGGACTGTAGCTGGAGTAACTTCGTCTATTGACGACCTGTCTGCTTTGTACAGGGAAAGCCGATTGCCCATAACCTTTCACAGTTTCGGGATCCTTCTGGCTGGAATCCTCGAGGCCTGCACCGCCCTACGGGATCTGAGGCTTGGGGTCTGCAAAGCCCCACGTCAGCACGTTGATTTTTGGGAGGGCCTTCTTGCCAAATCGGCCCAGCTCAGCCGCCTGGAGGCCCTGGGGACCGTGATCCTCAACAGCAAGGCGGACTTTGAGGCTGTGGCCGCCTTGACGCAGCTCACGCGCCTTTCTGTGGATGTCCGCTCTCCAGAGACGCTGCACATCACGCTGATCTCCAGCCTTACTGCCCTGCAGTCGCTGCACGTGGCTGAGAATACGTGGCTTCCCCGCATTATGCATCAGGTGTACAAGCTGGTCGAGCATATGCCGCGACTGGGGGAGCTGGATCTTGATGCTTATGTTTGGGACGGGAATTTGGCGCGCACGGTTTCCCTTATTGCATCTCTCCCCTCCATCACGAGCTTCAGGAGCGATTTTGATGCCCAGCTCGGAATTCTGCAGGACTCACGCTGCACCGTGGGCTTGTCAAATTTGCGGAAGCTCTCCATTCCTCTGGAGTTGGAAATCCCAGAGCAAGCAGCCAACTTCAGGGCAGCCTTGACAGGACTCGAAACCTTGGAGATCTTCTGCGACGGGTCGACCTGCCACCTGCTCTTTTGTCACCTGCCCCCGATGAAATGTCTTACACGCCTTCTCATACATGTCTTTACATTTGTATGGGTGTCAGACGTGCCAACATTGTACACGCCGGGCTGCTTTCTGACGAGGCTCCCACGGCTGCGTCACCTTGAGTTGCAGAACGTGTTGGACGTGCGGCACTGGGACGAGGATGCTGGGTACGTAGCCAGACTGATGGAACTCACACAACTCCATATCCGCCTCTATGGATGTAAATTGGAGGAGGCTGGGAGCAGCTTCACGCTGGCACAAGTGCAGCCACTAACAACGCTCACGCAGCTGGATTTCCTGACGACATCTGAGCCGTGGGCGTCCGGTATGGAGTGCCCGGAGTTCCAGCAGGCCCTGAACAGGCCCCGCCATCAGATGGGCCTTCCCCCAGTGCGGTTTACAGTTTATGATATCTAATAATGTACATGCACTTGCATTGGCAGTTGACATATGGGCCTTTCCCCAGTGAGTTTTACAGTTTTTGATGTTCATTACAGTGCGTGAGTTGCACTGGCTGGCTGACAGGCGGTATTTGCAACGTTGTGTTAACAATTGGTTCACGACAAGAGAATTGCACTTACAACGAGGTCGTTGCCAATTCAAGCTGTTGACTGGCGGAGATCTCATGTGACCGCTTCCACACGTGCAAGTGTCTAGTTGTGCGATCTCTGTATGCCCAAGTCTCTGGGCCCGAGACTTGAATTGACTTGACTTCTTTGTGCTTGTGTATCAACTAGTGAGGACTCCGCATGCACTACTGTTGAAGTGTGATACTTCTGCATGCACGATCGTCTATCTAGATCTGCTAGCACTTAAAGGTTGCTCTGAGAGCACTTAAAGGTTGCTCGCGAGCACTTAAAGGTTGCTCTGAGAGCTGCGCTTCATGATAGTCGTGAAGCCTCTGCTCATGCAGATGTCCAGTTGTGAGACCTTTGTGGTCGTGAACCCTTTGCTTATGCAGATGTCCAGTTGGGAGACCTATGTAGTCGTTAAGCCTCTGCTTATGCAGACGTCCAGTTGTGACTCACAACTTGTAAGACATATGTGCATCCAGACGCTGGTGGTGATGCCTCTAAATGCGCGTGCCTCTTGCCATGTAACCTCTGCTTAAGCGAACGTGTGGTCGTGAGACCTCTGCATGTAGTTGTGTGTTGTGCAAGACCGCTGCTTGAGCAAATTCGAACGTGTAGTCGTGACATGTGAACTGTTATCTAGTATTTAACAAATTTGCTGTTCACCAATCAGAAACATTGGCGTTATTAACTTCCATTCCAGATTCAAAGACGGTATTTGTCCATCTCACCATGCCCTGATGGTGCTCTCTCTCTCTCTCTCTCTCTCTCTCTCTCTCTCTCTCTCTCTCTCTCTCTCTCTCTCTCTCTCTCTCTCTCTCTCTCTCTCTCTCTCTCTCTCTCTCTCTCTCTCTCTCTCTCTCTCTCTCTCTCTCTCTCTCTCTCTCCCCTCCTCCCTCCCTCCCCCCCTCTGTCTCCTTCTCCCCCCTCTCTATCCCCCCCCCCCTCTCTCTCTCTCTCTCTCTCTCTCTCTCTCTCTCTCTCTCTCTCTCCTCTCTCTCTCTCTCTCTCTCTCTCTCTCCCCCCCCCTCTCTCCCTGTGTGTGTGTGTGTGTGTGTGTGTGTGTGTGTGTGTGTGTGTGTGTGTGTGTGTGTGTGTGTGGTGTGTGTGTGTGTGGTGTGTGTGTGTGTGTGTTATCACGTGTGCTACAAAGCGCCATATCACAAGCAGAAATTTCCAAGTTTACTTAATTCTCCACAACGAGTTGTGCCCATTGGAGAATCCTTACAGCAGGAGGACAGCGCTCGTGCAGGAGGACAGCGCTCGTGAGAGTCCCACACTAAGCAGTTGCAAGTGCGAAGGCCTCACCACTAGTGCGAAGGCCTCACCACTGGATACCCTCATGCAGATGTCTCACAACTCGACACTGCATTAGCCGAAGTCTCCCAAAATGTACACAATCCTTGTGCGGAGGTCTCACAACTACACATTTGCTCAGTCAGAGGTCTTACCACACATTTGCTCAATCAGAGGTCTCACTACACATTTGCTCAATCAGGGGTCTCACGACTACACATTTGCTCAATCAGCGGTCTGCACCTCCGCTTAAACAGAAGTCGCACAACTAGACCCCAGTACGTGCAGAGGTCTCACGACTACACGTTCGCTCAACCCGAGGTCAACATGTGTCTACCTACCCCCCGCGAGATGACTCGAACAGTAAGGAAAACCTTGAAAACCCTGGAAGGAGAATATCCCATGAGTCCCAAACATATATGTCTACTTAATGATGTTTGTCCCGCTAATCCGGGGACACCCACGTCCACATCTAACCTTGCCAACTTGACCGTCGAGAAAGAACAAAAGGTCGAGGGGAGTACCGAGGTCTCGCGCAACTAGACTCCCAGAGGTCTCACGACCACATGTCCGCAAACAGAGGTCGCACAGCAAGAGGCACGCGCATCAGAAGCATCACCCCCAGCGTCTGGACGCATTTATGTCTCACAACTAGACATCTGCATAAGCACAGGCTTTACGACTACATAGGTCTCGCAACTGGCCATCTGCATATCAGAGGCTTCGAAGAATTCACGACTGGAATCAAGCGCAGGTCTCAGAGTCAACTCTAGATGCTCGTGCATGCAAGAGTCTTAACCGTCAATAGTGTTGCATGCGGAGCCCTCGCAAGTTGACACACAAGCACAAAAAAAGTCTAGTCCAGTCAAGCCAATTGAAGTCAAGTCTCGGGCACAGACACTTGCGCATGCAGAGATCGCACAACTAAACACTTGCACGTGCGGAGGCCTTGCACGGGTCGCACGGAGGCCTCCGCACGTCCTACCCTTGCAGTGGCAAATAATTTTTAATCATTTGCAACACTCCAGTCGTGCACCTCCAGAATTGCGCATGCCACATGGCAGCCAAACAATGCACCTAAAGTACTGTAGAGAATCTCAAAAACTGTAATACGCACTGGAGGACGGCCCATCTGTCAGCTACCAATGTCACGCATGCAACCTATTGGGTATCAAAACCCGCAGCAAGCACTTGGGGACGGCCCAACTGTAAACTTCCAATGCAAATCAAGTATTGTAATGGATACCAGAAACTGCAAAACATAGTTGGGGGAGGGCCCACCTGTCAACAACCAATGCATCTCACGTATTGAAGTGGATATCAAAAACTGTAAACCGCACTGGGGGACGGCCCAACCAATGCAACTCACGTATTGAAGTGGATATCAAAAACTGTAAACCGCACTGGGGGACGGCCCATCTGTCAAGGGCCAATGCAACTCCTATGAAAGCCGATAATAGAAACTGATACCAGAAACTGTAAAACATACTTGGGGGAGGGCCCATCCGTCAACAACCAATGCAACTCACGTATTGAAGTGGATATTTAAAACTGTAAAAAGCACTGGAGGAAGGCCCATCTGATGACGGGGCCCGTTCAGGGCCTGCTGGAACTCCGGGCACGCCATACTGGAGGCCCAAGGCTCAGATGTCGTCAGGGACCTCAGTTGCGTGAGCGTTGTCAGTGGCTGCACTTGTGCCAGCGTGAAGCTTCTCCCAGCCTCCTCCATGTCCCCATAGAGGCGAATATGAAGTTGTGTGAGTTCCGTCAGTCCGGCTACGTACCCAGCATCCTCGTGCCAGTGCCCAACGTCCAACACGTTCTGCAACTCAAGGTGACGCAGCCGCGGGAGCCTTGTCAGAAAGCGGCCGGGCGTGTACCATGTTGGCTTGTCTGACACCATTGCTTGCAAAGAGAGCCTCGCCGGTAATGGTTCCTTCCATTCATCCGCATGTATGAGAAGGCGCGTAAGATACTTCATCGGGGGCAGATCACAGAAGAGCTGGTGGCAGGTCTTGCGGCTGCAGACGATTTCCAAAGTTTCGAGTCCTGCTAAGGCTGCGGAGAAGCTGGCGAGCTAGCGAAAACCCAGCCCAATGGCGGCGGAAAGGAGAGGGTCATCAAGGCTGGGCAGACCTGCTCTGCATGCTCATGGCTGCAAAACTCCAGAGGAATGGAGAGCTTCCGCAACTTTGACAGGCCTACTGGACAGAATACGTCCGGCACGATCGCAGGACTGGCAAACCTGCCTGGCATCGTGAAACTTGTGATGCCGGGCAGAGCTCCAAGAAGGGAAGCCGTGCGTGCCAAATCTCGTCCCAAACTCGGAAACCAAGATCCAGGTCCCGCAGCTGTGGCATGCGCTCGACCAGCTTGTACACGTGATTCATGATGCGGAGTACGCTCAAAACGCATTCATGCCACGTGCCACAAGCCACGTGCAGGGATTGCACGGCAGTAAGGCTGGAGAGCAGCGTGAGATGCAGCGCCTCTGGAGAGCGGACATTCACAGAGAGGCGCGTGAGCTTCGTCAGGGCGGCCACAGCCTCTATGTTCGCCTTGCTGTTGAGGATCACGGTCCCCAGGGCCTCCAGGCGGCTGAGCTGGGCCGATTTGCCGAGGAGGCCCTCCCAAACATCAACGTGCTGCGGGGAGTGGCAGAATTCAAGCCTCAGATCCCGCAGGGCGGTGCAGGCCTGCAGGCTTTCAGACAGGAGGATGCCGAAACCAGGAACTTCGCAGAGTTCTCCCCTGACTTTGAGCGCTGTGAGCTGAGTCGCGGCAGCTACGGTCGTAGCCAGATATCCAAGCTCGTGCGCGCAAAGCTCCGTCTCAGGGCTTGACAAGTGGAGCCTTCTCAAAACAGAGAGCACCCCGGGAGCCTCAAAGAAGCGCGGGATGGGGAACTTGTTGATGTCAAGATCCAGACTGTCCACTGATGTGAAGACTTGGAGGCGGCAAGTCAAGTCACTCACCGAGTTTGAGTCCCCCGCTTGCCAGGACCGGTACCGCAGGGCAGTGATGCACGGGACTGAAGCGTCGCGGAAGGCTCGACACCCCAGCCGTGCCGTCATGAGCATATTTGGGTCTAAGATTCCCAATGTTTTGGCCAGCAATTCCTCTGGCAGCTTGCCTATCCCCGTAGAACCCCTGGCCCCCCAAGCTCACCTCCCGTCAGTCTTCTTCACGGCGTATGTCTGCGCATTAATCATTAATGAAAGAACTCTAATTGGTCTTGCTATGAGTTAAGTATGAGCTGATTCGTTAAAGACCCGATCATTGATGATGAGTTGCGAATGAGCCAATACTTTATTATTCTCGACTGATCTTTCAGACGGTTCGATATCGTCATGGTTGGTCTTGTAAGCAGACCACATTCTGGCGTGACCAAAAGGGAGTTGCCCAGTGGGCCTCACTTGTGAGTGCAGGAAGCCTTGCCTCCTCCACCCACTTACCTCCGGGCTGAAAATATGCGACCGAGGCGCACGGCAATCTACCAACAGTAGACACTTGCAAGCAGAAACATCAGCTGCTCACGTTTTTGGCTTTCAAATGCAAATTCTGCATCAAGGGAAGCAAGGCCAGCAATTCCTTCCAAACAGAAATTCAGAAAGAGGGACCCGCACCTGTCCTGCGGACCCAGATCCGGGGACTTTGAGTAGGACGTCCCGGGACTTTGAGTGGGACATGCCGAACAAAATCCTGCCTGATAAGCTTGCCCACAACCCGTCCTGCCACAACCAGAAGCCCGTCAGCATAGGGAAGACGACAAGTAGAGAATCATGCACCAAATGGCCTTTCAAAACGTTATTGGGTGGTAGGATCTGCAATTGTTGCCAAGAAAAGGGGGAAAACAAAAAAGGAAATAAGAATCCCTGTTGCCACCACAAAGAAAAGCCCTTCAACAGAACAGAGAGACAAATGCGATTCATGGCCAAGCTCTTGACAGCTCTGGGGAACAACATAAAGAAGAGAATTCACTTTGGAGAGAGGGGGTGTGCAACAACACCTATGAACGGGCCAGGCTGTGATAGGTTTCAGGTATTGCAATAAGCATAGAAGATCTTGAGAAGAATTAGAGAGATGTGGGGGGGGGGGGAGATAGGCAGAGGGGGGAGAGAGAGAGAGAGAGAGAGAGAGAGAGAGAGAGAGAGAGAGAGAGAGAGAGAGAGAGAGAGAGAGAGAGAGAGAGAGAGAGAGAGAGAGAGAGAGAGAGAGAGAGAGAGAGAGAGAGAGAGAGAGAGAGAGAGAGGAGGGGGGGAGAGGGCGCCATCCGGGTCTGCTGAGATGGACAAATACTTTCTCTGGATTTGAAATGGATTAATGCCAATATTTCTAAACTCATGCACAGGAAGAAACGAGGGATTGCAGGATAGTAAGCCATAGCAGACCTGAGACTCACCAGATGATTTTCACTATCTCGCAATCACCCACACAGCCATGCACGGCATTCTGTGTCCTATATCTCCAGTTGAAAACAAACCGATAGTCGCAATCGACCGTCGCCCAATTTTGTGCTGGAGGTGACGTTGCCACGCCGTTTTCTCTCTGCGTCCTGTTCTGGAACTTAATGAAGCCGATACTTCTAACTTTTAAACTCATGCACAGGAAAGAAACGAAGAATTTGCAGCATAGTAAGCCATAACCGAGCACAGGGACTCACCAGGTGATTTTCATTACCACCCTATGATCCACAGCGCCTCTTTATGGATCACCAGACTCCTGTTGAAAACGAACAAACAGGTAGTAGCAAGCAACCCATGCCGACTCTTAAGCGGGAGGTGCCGTCGCCACGCAGTCTTCTGTCTACGTCCTGTTCTGTCTGCGTCTTGCGGCTTGCAATTGCCCTTCAAAGTTAACGTGATGTAACAGTATGATTTCCTGTCAGCCTTACATGATCTAAAACTTTGACGCTGCAGAGGACAATAGACCATCAAGGGTAGGACGACCTCGTCGATTTTACTCCTCTCGAACTTTCGCCGACTAAACCATCTTCCCACGCCCCCCGGTCCGGCTGCCCCGGACGGTCCGGGCCGGACCCCCAAGTTGGCGCCCAACGTCCCCGGGACCCCCAAACTGGCCGACAAGAACCCCATATCCTGGCACCGAAAGGGGGCTTCTTGCTGACAGAAAATCATGGTACATCACGTTAACTTTGAAGGGCAATTGCAAGCCGCAAGACGCAGACAGAACAGGACGTAGACAGAAGACTGCGTGGCGACGGCACCTCCCGCTTAAGAGTCGGCATGGGTTGCTTGCTACTACCTGTTTGTTCGTTTTCAACAGGAGTCTGGTGATCCATAAAGAGGCGCTGTGGATCATAGGGTGATAGTGAAAATCACCTGGTGAGTCCCTGTGCTCGGTTATGGCTTACTATGCTGCAAATTCCTCGTTTCTTTCCTGTGCATGAATTTGATAGTTAGAAGTATCGGCTTCATTAAGTTCCAGAACAGGACGCAGAGAGAAAACGGCGTGGCGACGTCACCTCCAGCACAAAATCGGGCGACGGTCGATTGCGACTATCGGTTTGTTTTCAACTGGAGATATAGGACACAGAATGCCGTGCATGGCTGTGTGGGTGATTGCGAGATAGTGAAAATCATCTGGTGAGTCTCTGGTCTGCTATGGCTTTCTATCCTGCAATCCCTCGTTTCTTCCTGTGCGTGAGTTTAGAAATATTGGCATAAATCCATTTCAAATCCAGAGAAAGTATTTGTCCATCTCAGCAGACCCGGATGGCGCCCTCTCCCCCCTCTTCCCTCTCTCTCTCTCTCTCTCTCTCTCTCTCTCTCTCTCTCTCTCTCTCTCTCTCTCTCTCTCTCTCTCTCTCTCTCTCTCTCTCTCTCTTCTCTCTCTCTCTCTCTCCCCCCTCTGCCTATCTCTCCCCCCCCACATCTCTTTAATTCTTCTCAAGATCTTCTATGCTTATTGCAATACCTGAAACCTATCACAGCCTGGCCCGTTCTTAGGTGTTGTTGCACACCCCCTCTGTCCAAAGTGAATTCTCTTCTTTATGTTGTTCCCCAGAGCTGTCAAGAGCTTGGCCATTAATCGCATTTGTGTCTCTGTTCTGTTGAGGGGCTTTCCTTTGTGGTGGCAACAGGGATTCTTATTTCCTTTTTTGTTTTCCCCCTTTTCTTGGCAACAATTGCAGATCCTGCCACCCATTAACGTTTTGAAAGGCCCTTTGGTTCATGATTCTCTACTTGTCGTCTTCCCTATGCTGACGGGCTTCTGGTTGTGGCAGGACGGGTTGTGGGCAAGCTTATCAGGCAGGATTTTGTTCGGCATGTCCCACTCAAAGTCCCGGGACCTGCACTTTTCCGGGACGTCCCACTCAAAGTCCCCGGATCTGGGTCCGCAGGACAGGTGCGGGTCCCTCTTTCTGAATTTCTGTTTGGAAGGCCTTGCTGGCCTTGCTTCCCTTGATGCAGAATTTGCATTTGAAAGCCAAAAGCGTGAGCAGCTGATGTTTCTGCTTACAAGTGTCTAGTGTTGGTAGATTGCCATGCGCCTCGGTCGCATATTTTCAGCCCGGAGGTAAATGGGTGGAGAAGGCAAGGCTTCCTGCACTCACAAGTGAGGCCCACTGGGCAATTCCCTATTGGTCACGCCAGAATGAGGTCTGCTTACAAGACCAACCATGACGATACTCGAACCGTCTGAAAGATCAGCCGAGAATAATAAAGTATTGGCTCATTCGCAACTCATCATCAATGATCGGGTCTTTAACGAATCAGCTCATACTTAACTCAAAACAAAACCAATTAGAGTTCTTTAATTAATGATTAATGCGCAGACATACGCCGTGAAGAAGACTGACGGGAGGTGAGCTTGGGGGGCCAGGGGTTCTACGGGGATAGGCAAGCTGCCAGAGGAATTGCTGGCCAAAACATTGGGAATCTTAGACCCAAATATGCTCATGACGGCACGGCTGGGGTGTCGAGCCTTCCGCGACGCTTCAGTCCCGTGCATCACTGCCCTGCGGTACCGGTCCTGGCAAGCGGGGGACTCAAACTCGGTGAGTGACTTGACTTGCCGCCTCCAAGTCTTCACATCAGTGGACAGTCTGGATCTTGACATCAACAAGTTCCCCATCCCGCGCTTCTTTGAGGCTCCCGGGGTGCTCTCAGTGTTGAGAAGGCTCCACTTGTCCAGCCCTGAGACGGAGCTATGCGCCGACGAGCTTGGACATCTGGCAACAACCGTAGCTGCCGCGACTCAGCTCACAGCGCTCGAAGTCAGCGGAGAACTCTGCGAAGTTCCTGGTTTCGGGATCCTCCTGTCTGGAAGCCTGCAGGCCTGCACCGCCCTGCGGGATTTGAGGCTGGGGGTCTGCCGCCCCCCGCAGCACGTCGAAGTTTGGGAGGGCCTTCTCGGCAAATGGGCCCAGCTCAGCCGCCTGGAGGCCCTGGGGACCGTGATCCTCAACAGCAAGGCGGACTTTGAGGCAGTGGCCGCCCTGACGCAGCTCACGCGCCTCTCTGTGGATGTCCGCTTTGGAGAGACTCAGCATGTCACGCTGCTCTCCAGCCTTACTGCTGTGCAATCCCTGCACGTGGCTTCAAACCATTTGTATCGAAGGCGTCGTACCCCCATCATGGATCACACGTACGAGCTGGTTGAGCGCATGCCGCAGCTGCGGGAGCTGGATCTTGATACCGACATTTGGGACGGGGATATGGAGTGCACGGATTCTCTTGTTGCATCTCTCCCTGCCATCACGAGCTTCAGGAGCCATTTTTTGGCCCAGCCTGGATGGGTGCCGGACTTACGCTACCCTGTAGGCTTGTCAAAATTGCGGAAACTCTCCATTCCTCTGGAGTGTGACACCCCTGAGCATGCAGCCACCTTCAACGCAGCCTTGACAGGACTCCAAACCTTGGAGATCGAATGCAGCCCCGAGGGCTGCTACGTGCTCTTTTGTCACCTGCCTCCGATGAACGGGCTTACCCGCCTTCTCATACATAGATTGGAGGAGGAGCCAGAAATGTACACGCCCGCCCGGTTTCTGACGGGCCTACCGCGGCTGCGTCACCTTAAATTGCAGAACGTGTTGGACGTGCGGCGCTGGCACAAAGATGCGGGGTATGTAGCTGGACTGTCTGAACTTACACAACTCGAGATCTGCCTAGATACATGCGGGGTGGAGGAGGATGTGAGCGGCTTCACCCTAGCACAAGTGCAGCCACTGACAACGCTCACGCAACTGAGGTCCCTGACAACATCTGAGCCTTGGGCCTCCGGTGTGGCGTGCCCGGAGTTCCAGCAGGCCCTGAACGAGCCCCGCCATCAGATGGGCCTCCCCCCAGTGCGATTTACAGTTTCTGAGCAGAATGACCACTACACTGCGTGCAGGTGCTTTGACTAATGACAGATGGGCCTTTCCCCAGTGCGTTTTGCAGTTCTTGACTGCCTGCGCCCATGCATGTGTCTAGTTGTGCGATCTCTGAACGTGCAAATCTCTGGGCCCGAGACTTGACTTGAATTGATTTGGCTTGACTGGACTCTTTGTGCTTGCGTGTCAACTTGCGAGGGCTCCGCATGCACTACTGTTGAAGCGGGAGATTCCTGCATGCACGAGCATCTAGAGTTGGCTCTTAGACCTGCGCTTGATTCCAGTCGTGAAGCCTCTGCTTATGCAGATGTCCGGTTGTGAGACCTATATAGTCGTGAAGCCTCTGCTTGCAGATGTCCGGTTGTGAGACCTACATAGTCGTGAAGCCTCTGCTTATGTAGATGTCCGGTTGTGAGACCTACATAGTCGTGAAGCCTCTGCTTATGCAGATGTCCGGTTGTGAGACCTATATAGTCGTGGAGCCTCTGCTTATGCAGATGTCCGGTTGTGAGACCTATATAGTCGTGAAGCCTCTGCTTATGCAGATGTCCGGTTGTGAGACCTATATAGTCGTGAAGCCTCTGCTTATGCAGATGTCCGGTTGTGAGACCTACATGCGTCCAGACTCTGGTAGTGATGCCTCTGAATGCGCATGTCTCTCGCAGGCAGGAACGTGTAGTCGTGCGACCTCTGCATGTACTGGTGTTTAGTGGGAGACCTCGGCATGTACTGGTGTGCAGTTGTGCGAGACCTCTGCTTGAGTGGATTCGAACATGTAGTCCCGAGACCTCTGCATTTAATAGTGTATACTTGTGCGAGACATCTGCTTGGGAAACGTGTTGTTGTGAGGCCTCTGCATGTACAAGTGTCCAATAAACTGTTAAGGTTGTGCGATGTCTGCTTTAGCGACTTTGTAGTCGTGAGACCTCCGCATGTGCGTGGCCACGCTGCCTACTTGTGGCACCTCTGCTTGAGCTAATTCGAACGTATAGTCGTGAGACCTCTTGCATGTGTACTGGTGTCTAGTTGTGCAGAACCTCTGTTTGAGCGAATGGGTAGATGATAGTAGTCGTCTGCAATACTGTTTACTTATACAACAGTATATAAATTGCTCAACCAAGTTACTGGTTTCGGGATCCCCCTGGCGGGAAACCTGGAGGCCTGCACCGCCCTGCGGGATCTGAGGCTAGGCGTCTGCGATCCCCCACGTCCGGACGTTGATGTTTGGGAGGGCAATCTCGGCAAAGTGGCCCAGCTCAGCCGCCTGGAGGCCCTGGGGACCGTGATCCTCAACAGCAAGGCGAACTTAGAGGCTGTGGCCGCCCTGACGCAGCTCACGCGCGTCTCTCTGGATGTCCGCTCTCCAGAGGCGCTGCATCTCACGCTGCTCTCCAGCCTTACAATCGCTGCCGTACAATGGCTGCACGTGGCTTGTAGTATGTGGCACGACTTGTATCTGCGCCCGCCCCACATCATGCATCATGTGCACGAGCTGGTCAAGCGCATGCCGCAGTTGCGGGAGCTGGATCTTGATACCGAGGTTTGGGACGGAGATATGGAGCGCACGGTTTCTCTTGTGGCATCTCTCCCCGCCATCACGAGCTTCAGGAGCGATTTTCCTGCCCAGCCGGCGATCGTGCAGGACTCGTTCTGCCCCGTTTCGCTGAGGCTTGTCAAAGTTGCGGAAGCTCTCCATTACTCTGGAATTTTGCAGCCCTGAGGATGCAGCGGACTTCTGCCCAGCCTTGATGAACCTCTTCACTCCGCTGCCATTGGGCTGGGTTGCCGCCAACTTCTCCGCAGCCTTGACAGGACTCGAAACCTTGGAGATCGAATGCAACCGCGAGACCTGCCACCTCCTCTTCTGTCACGTGCCACCAATGGAATGTCTTACACGCCTTCTCATACATATATATCGATGGGATTCAGAGGAGCCAACATTGTACACGCCGGCCCGCTTTCTGATGGGCCTCCCGCGGCTGCGTCACCTTGAATTGCAGAACGTGTTGGACGTGTGGCGCTGGCAGGACGATGCTGGGTATGTAGCTGGACTGACGGAACTCACAGAACTCGATATCTGCCTGTATGGATGCGGGTTGGAGGACCATGTAAGCGGCTTCACGCTGGCACAAGTGCAGCCACTAACAACGCTCACGCAACTGAGGTTCCTGACGACATCTGAGCGTTGGGCCTCCAGTATGGCGTGCCCCGAGTTTCAGCAGGCCCTGAACTGGCCCCGCCACCAGATTGGCCTTCCCCCAGTGCGGTTTACAGTTTCTGATTTACACTAAAGACACTGCAGATGCTTTGGCAGCTGACAGATGGGCCTTCCCCCAGTGCGTTTTGCGCTGCTTTATATCCACTGCAATGCGTGAGTTGCTTTGGCAGTTGACAGCTTTGGCAGTTGACAGCTGGGTGGCATACGCAACTCTCTAGGTGCACGAATAGAGAGTTGCGCATGGACACTAGTTGGTTGCCAATGCAGGCTTTTGACGTGCGGAGATATCACATGTCTGCCTCTGCACGTGCAAGTGTCTATTTGTGCGATCACTGGACGCGCAAGTCTCTCGGCCGGAGACTTGACTCGAATTGACCTGGCTTGACTAGACTTGGCTTGACTAGACTTCTTTGTGCTTGTGTGTCAACTCCACATGCACTACTGTTGAAGCTTAAGATTCCTGCATTGCATCTAGAGTTGGCTCTTGGACCTGCCCTTGATTCCAGTCGTGTGAAACCTCTGCTTATGCAGATGTCCAGTTGTGAGACCTTTGTAGTGGTGAAACCTCTTCCTATGCAGATGTCCAGTTGTGAGACCTATGTAGTCGCGAAGCCTCTGCTTATTCAGACGTCCATTTGTGAGAGATAAATGCGTCCGGACGCTGGTGGTGATGCCTCTGAATGCAGGTGCCTCTTGCGGTGCGATTGCTGCTTGGCGAACGTGTAGTCGTGGGATCACCACACGTACTGGTGTTTTAATTGTGCGAGACCTCCGCTTGGTGAACGTGTAGTCGTGAGACCTCTGCATGTGCTTGTGTGTGATTGTACAACACATGTGCTGGACCGCTGATTGGCAAATTCGAACCTGTAATCATGAGACCTCTTCATGTACTGGTGTCCAGTTGTGCGAGACATCTGCTTTGCGAATGTGTTGTCATGAGATCTCCGCATGTGCTGGTGTCCAGTTCAATTTAACATTGTGCGACCTGTGCTTGAGCGGATGCGTAGTCGTGAAACCTCCGCATGTGCGTGCGCCCTCTGCTTGAGCAAATCCGAATGTATAGTCGTGAGACCTCTGCATGTGCTGGTGTCGAGTCGTGCGACCTCTGTTTAAGCGAACGCGAACATGTATGGAGTGGTGAGACCTTGCATGTACTGGTGTCTAGTTGTGCGAAACCTCTGCTCGAGCGGACTGGTGGATGATAGTACTTGTCTGCGGCATTCTTGTTTATTTGACGGTATATATTGCTCAATCTAGAGACCCCTTTAAATTTGGACTCTAGCTAGATTGAGCGGGAAAACTCATGAGGTGATCACTGACCCATCACGTCCTATTGCAAGGTCATGTACGTACACACGCCTGGAGTCGAGAACAATCGACATGCAGTCATGTTACATGTACATGTACATTCTGTACGTGTAATACATACGCACTGTTACATGTACATGTACATTCTGTCCGCCATACGCCATGTTACATATACATGTCTATTATGTGCGTGCATGTACATGGGCATGTACACATCTGCCGTACGCTTGGGGTCTGAGTATTGGACACGCAGTCATGTTACATGTACAAGTACATTTTGTACGTATGTTACATATGTATGTAGACATACGGTATGTATGGTGCCATACAGACGTGTACCATCGCATGAACCATACAGCATCTGTATTACAGATATATGGAAGAACGGGGGCAATCCTTGCATAACCAATTATATAACCAAAAAAAGCTTACAATCAAGCTCTTTATGCAGCATCTGTATTACAAGTATATGAATGAACGGGTGCAATCCTTACTTCACTAATCTACCGCATCCCGTAAGAGGATGGCCTCTTAGAAGGGGCCCCTTCTCGATGAAGATATCCGCTGAAGAGATCAGGATCACCTTCTTGATGAAGAGATCTCAGTGTAACTAACTCGTGCAGCGCTGCTAGCTGTAGCCACGCACAACAGGATAGTTCCATGCGAGTTTCTGCGACGGCTTAGTATCAGCACAAGGATGACGTACACATAACGTCACCGCCAGCACCTCTACAGACAAAACATGCAACGCTGGCCCGCATTCCCAAACCGGATTGCTTGATTTGATTACAATAGGAGGAAATCAAAATGTTCCATATGCCAACCGGATTGCTTTGCTTCGAGACCGGCAGTGTTGTATAGGCTAAGAGGACAATGTTCCATATGAGTTCCTACACCGATCCTTATCTGGACGGCACCGGGGTGCTTGCCTCATGGCTATCTCGACGCGACCCAGATCCTTAAGTCCTATTCAGATACTGAAGTCATTAGTATCTGAAAAGGGAAAAGTCATTAGTATCTGAAGAAGTACTTAGTTGTATCTGGACGGGACTGAGCCGCCTAAGGCATTGATTTCTGGACGAGACTAAGGTGCTCAACACTTCAATAAACTGCTGTACCAATGCAGACATGTGGGGCAGCGATGGCTCCCCTGACCGTCAACATGTCAAGAGCGGCTTGTTGCGGCCTAGCACCCGGAGGTAGTATTTTGTTGAAACTGAAGAGCGACCAGTTCCTGAGCCAGGAATGCACTGTGACACTGCGAGGTTCCTTACTTCGTCCCCACAGAGCAGGGAGTTGCCGTTAAATTGTTTGCTTGCTCTCATGTGCACTAGGATCAGTTTAAAAAAGACTTTTATTCCTGTATCCAGCAGCTGCAGGCTGTCTGAAATTGTCAGCGGCTATGCTAGCTAGCATAGGCTGTTGCGTCCACACTTTTGGACCCCCAAAAAGCTTGCAAAACATGATGCCAAACCGTTGCTTAATCCCACTGAAGATTTCGCCCTCAGCACCTAACAAAATGTTAAAAAGGTGTATGCCAACTTGCCTGGCATTACCCCTTACTTCACCTCCCCTGTTAAAAGATTGCCTGCAGTACTATTCCACGCACTCTCGTTTTGTATGGAATTGTACTGTACAAGTACTGCCAAGCCATGTATGCAACCACTTGTAACCAAAGGGCACCACCGCAGGGCAATGCAAGACATTTTTTCATCTCATCCTGACGTGCCACAGATAGCTGTTCACCCCCCCTGGGAACACGGGTTGGACAAATGCCATTTGCTATGATTAGCGATGGTTGGTTTGTTTTCATGGAGGAATGAACGCTAATAATTACTATTGTACTGGTCTGAATTGAGGCGACCAAAAATACAGGACTACTGGGGACGCACATTCCACCGGTGTACATTGTACAGACGTGCCCGTACAAAGAATGACGGCTGTACCTTAGCTAAAAACGCGACTAGTTTATGCACAAAGTAACACGAGTTGCGGAAAGGCCTTCCATTCGAAGCATGTCTCCATCATCTTGAGATGGCCGTGCTTCAAGATGATGGGTGTCAGGCGGCAAGAAACCACGTGGTGGAGACGCGCCGATGCCTTCCTGCAGAGAGCCTTTTGAGTTTCAAACGGGAGGACATGCAGAGGGTATCCAAGAGCAATGAAAGAAAAATCCTGGTCAGCAAGGGGGTTTAGGGGGGTGAATGAGTCAGGTTTTACAATGTCTCTGACATGACCCAATCCTCAAGGTTACCTGTGTGTGTGTGTGTGTGTGTGTGTGTGTGTGAGTGTGTGTGTGTGTGCGTGTGCGTGTGCGTGTGTGTGTGTGTGTGCCTGTGTCCGTGTCGGTGTGCGTGTGCATGTGTGTGTGTGTGTGTGTGTGTGTGCGTGTGTGTGTGTGTGTGTGTGTGTGTGTGTGTGTGTGTGTGTGTGTGTGTGGGTGTGTGTGGGTGGGTGGGTGGGTGTGTGGGTGTGGGTGTGTGTGTGTGAGTTACGGAATGTCAGAGCGTGAAGAGAGAGTGGGACCTTTCAGAGTCCGATAGAGTGGAGAGAGGGGGGGGGGCAGGCCTTACCTAGTGTGGGAGAGTGAAGATTTAGTGGGGCCTTACAGAGTTCTGAGGTAGTGATGAGAGGGGGGTCCTCGTAGAGTGTGGGAGAGTGAAGAAAAAGATGGGGCCTTACAGAGGGTAAGAGAGCCAAGACAGGGTGGGGCCTTTCGGAGTCTTAGACAGCGGATAGAGAGTGGGGCCTGGCAGAGTGTGAGAGAGCAAAGAGAGAGATGGGCCATACAGAGTGTGGGAGAGCGAAGAAAGAATAGGCCTCAGAGATTGTGAGAGAGTGAAGAGAGATTGGGGCATTTACCTGGATCAGGGCCTCTTCAGGCAATGTCACCGGCGGGGCTTTAACGTCGGCCGTACGGAACGCACCACGTGGGAGTGAAGCACATCACTGAGAATGAAGAGGGCTTTTTGGGCTTCAGCTTGGCAACAGGGCCCCCTGTTGCAACACCCGGGCCTTGTGCCTGCAACAGTCCCAAAAACGCACATTAATGTCATAACAGTATTGTAATCACATTATCATCACAATGCAAAGCATTCTTCATGCATTGCAAAAGATGCTTCACGCATATATGAGTATGCTTACATATATATGCGCTTCCTGTTTAAGCTCACTCAACTACGTAGAGCTTCATGGGGAGAGAGGAGTAGGGGAAAGGGATTGCTGCTCATGAGAAAGAGGATTCCTGAGGGGCCCTTTTTGCATCGCACTGCTGCTGCCCCCCCCCCCCCCCCAGTGCTGCCTCTCTGCGCACTTCCCTTGTGATTGTGGAGGTGTAGAGCTGTGGCGCTGCTTGATTGTCAAGGGGAGGGGTTCTGCTTCTTCGGTATTTGCTTATAGGCACATGAACGTTGTAATCACCCATTCTCCACATGCCAAACTTCAGGGATTTTGCTGAACTTCGTCCAAACCCTCCAACACCCCATTCCCCTCCCTACAAACATCCAAACCCCCCTCCCTCTCATTTCCTCCCCCATGCACACACTCATCCACCCCCCCCCCCCACACACACACACACACACACACACACACACACACACACACACACACACACACACACACACACAGAGAGAGAGAGGGGGGGGTGGAACTCCCCAAAGGCTTGCTAAAATTGAAGATTTGTCATATGAATGGTCTTGCTAGTCATTCTGTATCGCCTCAAAGCTACCTCGAGGGACTTGCTTGCTTGGATTGGGATATGGAAGAGGGGAAGGGAGGAGACGCACGCTACTTCAGCGAGCTGTGAAGGTGGGTGTAACTTGATTCCATGCTTGATTCAGGGGACTGACCTCAGAATGAAGTGTGGAATTAGTATTTGCGGTCGCGTTGCGGCCAGGGCCGCTCAGCATGATGCCGGGCGCTGGCGCGCCGCTCGAGACAGACAGCAAGATGCGTCGGGACTGCATCCAAAAAAACAAAACGTATGGTTCAGTAGCTGTTTTGAGATGAAATACGTTGTGCCCTGCTTTTATCGGCGATGAACAGTTTCCACTAAGGGTGTGTGTGAACAAGCACAGCGCTTTCGCTTCAGCTGAATGAACGTGTGAAAAGAGACACAAAGAATGGCAAATGCATCGAGTACTTCAACTGTTCAGCGTCCTGCATGACGCTAGCCGTCATGGTATGGGTCCGTAGCAGTGGATGACTCGAAGCAATCTACCCTCGATTTGCACATGACCAAAATGTTTGAGCTGAAGCGATGCGATTGTGTTCCAAAATTATTGTATTGGAGTTTCTAAGTACATTTTGGGTTGTTTTGTGTCAAGAGACAGTGTGCGTGGTCTCATCCGCCACAGTATAAGAGGTTGAACACTCAAAATGGAACAACGAGAGTGAGAATGTTAATGATGGAGTTAAATCAGGTAATATGCATGACTGGATGCATGCCAAACGTTTTGACAACGACGAAGCTGTTGTCCTTCCTGTGTACAATCCGAACCATGTCCGGGACTACAGAGTTTGCTGTACACAAACAGCTTGAACTTCTCTCGAGAATAATAAATCTGGAAAACCGTTTCAAACAAGGAGCTGGATACTCCCCTATGCATGGTGCTTCCAGCAATGACATCGTGTACATGCAAGTTAAGGCGTTTCAAGAGGCAGATGATATTCTGTTCAACACTTCTTAGAAAAACGATGTCATTGGCATTATTGTTGTGATTACCTCATGTCGTGATGCCTCAACCGTCTCAGTTTGACTGGAGAGGATTAGGATGGCGAAAACGCATGCGATCGCTGCCGTCCTCCGTGCATGGCTCACTGAGCCCTCGATGGGCAAAGCCACACCACTAACAGTACTGAAGAACTTCATACTTAATATTTTCACAGAAAGTAGGTATACTCGGTTGATAGTAGTTACAGGAAGCCTCGGTCTCTGCAAGAACGTCTTTGTGCAAATGTCTAAGGATGCTTAGGAACAAAAGTAGCAGAACTGTTGCTAGTTCGAACAGATATAATCTGATTTCTTTGATTGTAATAGTGTTTCTGGACGTTCTGAAGCACACGACAGGTGCAGCTATTCACCTGCGCGAGCCGTTGGCGTGCCTGAGGGTCCCTATACATAGTGCAGCTTCGCGGGCCTCGTGTCTTCTTTAAACTATAACCTTGAGTTATATTTTTGCATATTAAAACACCCTTGAGAACTTCCGTCCACCCTTCTTGCCTCTGCTGGAGCATATACGTGGGGGCCCCCGACGATCTGGTCGAGAACCGAGGAGTCTCGGAGTACATAAGAGGAGTTTCCGTGCCGATTGCTCCACTTGGTCGAAGTCCCCACAGGGAGCGCAGCTGTGCCGAGATGAATAGGCCAGCCGGAGGGCGCCGAACGGATCCTCGATTTCAAATGAGAATGGATTCAAAATCAATATTCCTTCGAAGTCTCCATGAGTCGGATGTTCCAGGCGACGCATTTGTTACTTGCGCGACCCTCGAAAGTTCATCCTCACTTGAAAACGCTGCCCGAAAATTTTCCGCGGACGTTTCATTTGATTGCGTCGTAGATCGAGATTGCGCTAACGAGCTGGAGACCGTGGGCCAAAATAGCAGCTTCCGAACGTGGAATCGAGTACTTAGCAGGACCTAGTCTTTGACAGAACACGACATCCGGAAGCTAAGGGTTTTCAAGCCACCTGCGTTTTCACGGCTACGTGCCAGGCGGGTGAAAAACACCCTGCTGGCAACACTAGGGGCTAAGGTTTTGCCCCTTCCCCCATTGATTTTATAATTAAAAGTGAAGCAAATGAGTTTTCCCCTTCTCCCTGGGACGAACATGTTTCAGTGAAAACAGCACAATGATTTGTGTGACTCAGGGCGTATGCCTGTACAGCGCATATGTGTTGCGCTGGGCCTTGAAACAGCCTTCGAAGGTCAATGAATTCAACCAGTGATTTCAACCACCCCATGTGTATGTGTACATCTCGTCATGCCTTTGCCCCTCGCTCATCACTGGCTGAAGCGTATGGCCACCTTTTGGAACTCGTTGGTGTCTTTGCCTCATGATCATCTTTATGCCTTGATTCTTCGCGACTCGTGCTTTTATGGCGTCACTACCCGTACTCCCACTTGGGCAGGGTATTTCATGAAGGCCCTTATTAAGGTTGGCTATCCTTATCAGATAGATTGTCAAGCCCCTCATCCGATTGATATGCCGTCCCTTCGGGACCTCTTGCGTCGGCATGGCCGCCAACCCTGGGAGGGCTTGCATGTCTCTCCTCGTCTCTGCCCGTCTGAGCGGGCTCAGCTTTGCACATACTCTAGGTGGTTTAATACTCCGTCCCGCGCCACTCTCTCTAGGCTTTTGTGGTTACGTATGAGTGTTTCCAAGTTGAGGGTTTTCCATCGATTCCGCATGGGGGTTCACAACCTTCCTATTGATGCTGGTCGTCGTCGGGGCATCCCCCGTTCCCACCGGTTCTGTGATCAGTGTCAGGCTGGTTTGGTGGGTGATGAACACCACCTTGTCTTTTCCTGTTCGGCCCTTCAGCCGATCCGGGACCGTTACCCCCATCTTTTTCGTTCCCCCTTTCGGTCGTTACGTCAGTTCGTCTGGCAAGATGACCTTCAGTCTGTGGTTAACTTCCTTTATGATTGTTTTCAGTTTCGGTCTTAGGTTTGTGTCTTGCCCTTTGCTGGCCCTTGCCCACTCTTGGGCTGTGTCCTGGGGCTTTCCTGCCCCTTCCTTTGTGTCCTGGGGCTTTCATGCCCTTCCTTTGTGCTCTTGGCTCCCCACTCGGTACTTTGGGTTTGTGTTTGGCCTTGATTCTTAGGGTTTGTGTTTGGTTTCTCTCGGTGTCTTGCTGCGTCGGTGTTCGGTTTTCCATCTCATCAGCCCTTTGGGCTGGGTTGATGTAATTCCTTCCTTCCTTCCTTCCTTCCTTTGGGTTGAAACAGTGTACTTTCTTCGGTATAGAAGCTGCCAGTTTTAAGGCCTGGGGCAGGTGAAACTTTCCCGTTTTTACATTAATGCTCTGAAAATCAGCATCATCTCCGAGGCCAATGAACTTGAACCAACGAATTCAGCCACCCCGATTGTTTGTGCACATCTCGTCATGCCTACAGGCTGGACAGATGTTACTGGGATTTTTTTCCCCACGAATGCAACCAGTTGAAGGCCTGGGAAGGTGAACTTCTTCCTTTGTTACAGTAGTGCTTTTGAAAATCATCACCGGTGCAGTACCAGGAGCGAGTGGGTCCCTGTGACAGGTACATTCACTTTTCTTCTAAGCGGAATGAATTAATTCATGAATCCAATCCGTAGTCTACCACGTGTCATACACGCCATCACACACAACCAAGAGACCGAACACTGAGTTGGACAGAGGCCAAGCGGGAACAAAGAAAACAAATTAGAATAGGCTTCACTCTTAATTATACAAAGAAAACAAAGAAAACAAA
>KV908757.1:47500-50000 GCA_002005505.1 Botryococcus braunii
TATAGCTACCTCATATTTAAATCATTGGAAGGTATACTTGCAGGCACCTAGGTAAACAGGCAGACACCCACCCCCGTATACGGGCAGATCTGTCCAGACCCTGGTACACGGGCAAACACCCAGATCTTCGGGGCAGACACCCAGGTGTATGGGCAGCTGACACCCAGGTAGATTGGGAGACACCCAGGTGTACTGGCAGACTCCCGGGTATGCGGGCAGACACCTCGGTATAATGGCAGACACCCATAGCCATGTATACGGGTAGAGACCCAGGTATAATGGCAGACACCCGGGGTATACTGGAGAACCGCCAGGTACATTGGAAGACACCCTGGTATACGTACGTATAGGCTTGCCCCTTCATGCTACGCTAAGCGGTTATATACGTAATTATCACGTAACTTGAAAGATGGTAGCATATGATCCTCTGCTGACATCACTCCTGAGTTTATCCCATGCATGACCTCTAGAGGACATCTTATGACTGAACAGCACACCGCCCATCGTCATGTGGAAGATCTTGTGACTGAACACCACACTGACCATCGTCATCTAGAAGATCTTATGACTGAACAGCACACTGACCATCGTCATCATTATCACCACACTAACCCTGGTTTGGTTGGACATCCCACTGATCATCATCGCCTCATCAGCGTCTAGTGATTGCATTCACGCCTAACACGCTGGACAGAAGCAATCCCCTTTACTTCAATTCATGCATCGTCAGTGTCATGATCCTGAATTGGGGCGTTCATCTTCCCAAGGCACGACGTGTACAGTAAGAATTCACAGACTTCTGAAAGACTTCCTACACCCTCATGATACTTCCGTGTTGCTCTGGGAACCAGAAACGTCGACGTTCTGACGTCTTGCCACATTTGAGCTTGCATAGCGCTTGCGGACCGAAATGCAGCAACTGCATATATGAGCTCTTGCATAGCACTTGCAACCCGAGATTCTTATGATTCCGTGCAGTAGCTGCACATACGAGGTTGCAAGCATATATGAGCTTATATACTACAGACAATCACGTGCTGGCATGTGATCACGTGTTGCCTTTCTTATAATAGGGTGAGTAACTAGTGCAAACCCACTTCGGCAAGTCAGCGTGAAAAACGCATCGACGTGGTTCTGTGAATGTGTGGGGCCTTGATTTCAGGGGCCTTCCTAACTAGGACTCTGGGTCCATTCGAATGTGTCGGATAATATCACATTGGCAACGAGGTCTCCTTCCAGTCCAACGCTTGATCCTATAGGCGGAAGGCCAACGCGTGATCCTACAGGCGGAAGGCCCGCATTGAGACCTTGAAGGGAGGGGTTCGTAGGCAAGGGAGGGGCTGTCAAGCCTTTGGAGCCCGTCAAAACGGCTCAGTGAGTTGCTGGTACGTGTTTGCTGCCACGTGGGACACATGTCATCTTCATTCCACCCGCACATGTCATAGTGATGGCCATGGCTTCCCGCTTTCTCACTCCGACAGCTCCACCCATCTGCAACATGGATTGAAGCGGCCGTCACAGAGCTGCCCACGTTGCAAAAGGCATGCAACGTGTAATTACTAAGCTTTACCTACGACTTTTGTGCTACCTCAAATTGAATGTGCCTCCCAGGGCTACCCTCCCTATCCCTGAGTCGCCTTCGAAATCTCCCCCCTCTCCCCCCCCCCTCTCTCTCTCTCTCTCTCTCTCTCTCTCTCTCTCTCTCTCTCTCTCTCTCTCTCTCTCTCTCTCTCTCTCTCTCTCTCTCTCTCTCTCTCTCTCCTCCCCCTCTCCCCCCCCCCCCACCATTCTCTCCCTGTCTACGCCCAGAGTGTGTTTGTGTGTGTGTGGGGGGGGGGGGGGGTGCGTGTGCGTGCGTGTGTGTGTGTGTGTGGGGGGGGGGGGCGGGGCGCGGGTGTGCACGCGCGCGTGTGCCCCGCGCGTGCATGCCTGTGTGCGTGCATACGTGCATGTGCGTGCCTCCTTTCAACTCTCCCTCCACTCCCCTCTCGTCTCTTTCCCTTGCCCGCCCCCTTCTCCCACCTTGTCCTGCCCTCTCAGGTTTCCCTCTCGAGCCCACTTCTGGCAGCATGAGCAGCGTCGCCGCCCCACAGTCCCAACACAAGTAAGCGTCGGCACCATGCCAGGCCACGGAGTTTGTGGTCCCACCTCGGGGGCAAGCCGGAAGGAGAAATGTCCCAGGAGGGACGCCAAGCACGCTGTCATGTTGACCTGCGCCAGGGACCTGCCCACGCACGTGCGGACGCCATCCGAGAACGGCATGAACCGCTTGGCGGCCTTCTTTCCCTCATCCAGGGCCTCTCCTCGGCCCTCATGTCCCTCCCTGCGCCACCCTTGCCGAAGACCGTGAGAGACAGTTCATTTTTCATATTTTTCATAATATCATAATATTCCTATACTATCATGGCAACTTATTGACTTTTAGTTTTCTGATGACTGTGAATGACACAATGTTGCGTGGCAGTTGACAATTGCCATTATCAAGGTCAATCCAGTAAGT
>KV908758.1:8378-28378 GCA_002005505.1 Botryococcus braunii
AGCATGCACCTTTATAGGAAGGAAGTAGCCCTGGCATGCACAAAAGAACAGATTTACACATTGTCAAGTCATGTGGGACAACACCACAACAACTCTCGGCCATCAAGTGGTTAAGCCCCTCATCGCCTTTGCGCAAATGCCTTGCATTGGTACCTGACAGTCAAGTCAATCTCAGGCCATATTTGGGATCTATTGAGGTAAAATCACAATCCCGTCACTAAGGGATGTACAATGGAATGGCCAAGACATCCACTGCTGAACATGATGTCTCACACAGCATGCACTTGAATCTCGCACATATCACATTCCACTTCATAGACATGTAGGTCAATGCTGAATAGCATTGACCTCCAGTTCAATTTATTTCCGGGCATAGCACAATTGAGGGAGTGCCCTTCATCCACGCACGTCACTAAGATCACTGGGAATGAGACTTTCAACCGCAAAATGCAGTTGATCATGATACAGGAACCTTCAATACACATACATACGTCACACTCACGCACTTTCAACCCAAGATAAAAAAAGTTGTCAACTTACAGCAATGAGGTGGTTATTGCCGCCACAATGCAAATTAATTCGGCACCTTAAGCAATTTTGTCTGGGACACATGCCAGGGATTTTCCTTATGCCAACAAGATGTGTGTCATGTTGGCTTAATTCTCTTGAATGTGGTCAACCTTACAACTGACCTCTGAGCAATTGTAGAGGTTAAAACAACCCAAGAGGGTGAACAAATGCACAGCAAGTCCGTAACCCGCAGAAATAGCGCTTCATCTGGAAATGAAATGAAAACTCACAAGTATGCAGAACACATTGGATGGGAATGCTCACATGCATAGACACACATATCACCGAAAAGTTATCAACATGCCCAATCTCTTCTGGACGCTTTCGAATAGGGTCGAAACACATCTCTTCAATAAGCTGAAAGTCCACGCCACTGCTCACTCAACAGCTCTGGAGGAAGGGAAGGGCGAAATAAGTAGGAATAACCCATACTAAGAAGTGACTGCCCACAAGGAACGGCGCAGGTGCCATGCCACAAAGACGAAGCTTCTGCTTTATCCACCAACATCCACTAAGTCACAGCCTGTGGAAATACTCTCATGCATACAAAAAGTTTGAGAGCGATCTCTCTTTAGAGGCCACTAGGGCTGTGCTCTGCTGTCTCTTCAGGAAATCTGTGGTGACATTTGTATCTTCAAATTTCAGAGCCTCATGAAAGACCTGATTCACTGCAGACTTTGGAAATTGGATGGGGAGGCAAACGCTACTACAGTAGGCGTAGTAGAACAACAAGATAAAACCATTTTGGGAAATGACTATACAGGATAAGAAGCGCAATCTGAATCTGATTCCAAGTCAGAATCACCCCACCAAGGCGGGTTGTACCCCAATGTGACTTGAAAAAGTTGCTCCAGACGGCATGAAACTGAGCGTCTCCCTTTTTCAGAAACTGCAGAAAGGCCACCCCTATTCTGCAGAGGATCTTCTGGGAGCAAACTGAGTGTCCCATCCTCTGCAAGGTCAAAATTAGAAACCGGAACTCCCAAGAGTCGTACATATCGGATGCAGGTGTAGTACAAACCATCTTCCTGCTGCTTCTGTTGGCGACCAATGAATGTTACCTAGAATCCAATAGAAGGATTTAGAAAGAGCCACCACTTGAATCAAGGTGAGGACACACAAACTTGAAAACATTTGCACTTTCATCACATAATGGATGCATGTGGAATGCTTAAAAATCTTTTGTGACATGCCACATGACAACTGCAAGCAAGCCATTGCGTGTCGAACCAACATTATTTGCTTCCATGCTTAATATTCGCCATCAGAAGAACAAGAATATCTCACTCCATTGCCACAGACACACTAATAGGACCCCTCACAACCCAGAAAAAAGATACGTGGAACTCACGCGTGCGCACACAGACACAGACACAGACACAACACAGACACACACACACACACACACACACACACACACACACACACACACACACACACACAAACAAACTTACAGATGACACATCAGATTGGGATTGACTTGGTGACTATGACTTCAACATCTACATGCCAAACAATAGCCTATTTGGTGCTGACAAGTTCCGTTAGACATCCTTAACCTAAGGTTGAATTCACACAACTCTGTACGTTGTTCTTGGAAACGCTCCATATGCATACAGAACACTAAATGTACAGCTGTATGATAGTAGTGAACCAGTTCAAAAGTAACGGGCATGCAGTGGTGATCAAGAGAGACTATCTAAGCAGTGTTAGTGTAATATTCATTGGCAAAAACCAAAGTCACCACTAAAGAAGTGGTCAAATCGTGAAATTCTCGACTCCAAGGGATCTTAACACTTGTTAAGACAGTCGAACAACAATTTCGATGTGGAGCACAGGCTTTGGAAAATAGAAATGAAATGTATCTTTAGCATGTAACTTTACAATTTTCTTGGCCGTGCCACCACAAATTGTACTGCATGGGGTGACGGAGAATCCACTGCACTAGAAGTACTGCAAATTTAAAGAAAGGCATAAGGGGCCCTTTGTTCGTTACACACAACCTTTACGTGTACAGCATACATTTCACACAACTAAACAGTTGCCAACCCTACCAAGACTTGCTGATGCGTGAGGACCCTTGGCTAGAGGAAAGGCTTACTGTGACCGCGTCAACTGGACATGCCACCAGTGGCAGCTCAAAACTTTGCAACCGGTGACTTAGATCCACATCGTAAGTGGGAGAGGTCCATAATGCCTGGCCCTGTTTTGAATTGAAGCTCACTTGTACACCTCTTGGAGCATAAATCGGACTCCCCTGTACAGAGGAGCTATGTAAGCATTTAATATCTTGGAATAGTACATCTGATAGTCTGCAGCCCTATTGCACATTCATAGCTATAAACTCTTACCAGGACCCTCCATGCAACCCAGCCTTGTTGGATTAATTCTAACTCCCGAACCACCACAGCAAGCATCCTTCCCACCGCAGAAGCATTCACACAAACAAGATATCAAATAGGTGTGTTCCCCTTTCCTTACGGAGAGGATGCACAAAAAAATCTTCATGAGACCCATAACTTGTGAACAGCAAAAGCTGGTTACCTGCTGCCACTTGGCTCGAAAAGGTCTGATCTCCAGGCGGTGAAGAATGCAAAAGTTATGAGCCAGTCTGAAAGTTATAGAATCATTGGAAGTAACCGATGCATTCCCAGCAGATGACCAGTAGCTTGTTGCTCCGTTACGGTAAACGGCCCTAGGGTAAAGCACATGGACTGCAGCTTCTCGGGAGTTGTCTGTTCCAAACAACACATCTTGTATCAAAAGGAAGGAAATACAGCGAAACAGAACAGTTGTGGTTAAAGTCCTCAGAGCTATCCCATACCTGTACTGCTGGCTCCAAGAACGTCTTCCAACAAGGAGACAGATGATGGCTTGGCACTGAGGGCAGCCATGAAGCCTTTGAAGTTTCGAACATCCCAAAAATCAAACTTTAGATCAGCCCCAGCTTGGGAAAGGAAGAGCACCGGCAACAAGTGTTCCAAGCTCTTCTTGGCCACCACTTGCCATAGGCCCCGACGGTGCACTGCGTTCAGAGCCCTTGTCAATAGTGTAAAGACTAACAAGCTTTATGCTTCTATTCTTACTTCTCCGTCCAAAATGTCGCATACTTCGAAATTTAAGCCTTGTCGGACCCTTACGGACAAGACCCTATCCTGATAGACGCCTGACAACCAGCACATTAGTCTTGTGGGAGCATGAACTGTAAATTTTTGTGAAACAAAAAAAGAAATATAGGAGTATACCTAGGCCATGTAATTTACGGCAAGCCAGTTCTAAGGAAACAAGAGTCCGTGGATGCGACTGTACAGACAGTACGACTATCCCACCAAGGACATCGTCCTGGTCAGCAAGCACATTCAAAGTTAGATCGCCACCACAAGTAAGGACCAATCAAATGAAGCTATGTAGAGGCTTAGGGATCGCACAGGTAGATATTCAATAGTCAGGACGCGACTTAACGGTCCTCCGCAGGGTTCTGGCCTGACGTCTGCCATTACTAAATTTGCATAGTCCTCATTAGTTGTGTCATTCTTGAAGGTCTCATATACTGAACTTGACTCTACGAGGTCCCCTCCCAGCTTTGTGTTCCGACCGGTGTAGCACCGTAACACGAAGGCCAAAACCCTCAAATGGGGATCCAAGCACGAAAAGGTTCAGGTCAGCAACCCCGTCGCTATGTCTCAGTCAGAAAGTAATGGGATAAGGTTATGAAATTGCGGCTAGCTTTAGTTATCTGTTTTTGGAGCATCCCGAGCGGAAAAAGGTTTAGTAAACCCCGAGCTTCTGCCCCTGTGACAGGGGCCCTGTGGCACAGCCTGTGGGCCCCAGGCCCCGAAAAAGTTCATCCACACACCCAACCACTCATATGGGTGAGCATGCATACTCACACACACACCCAACCACTCATATGGTGAGCATGCATACTCACACACATACCCAACCACTCTTATTCACCCACACACCCCTACTCATGTCTAAACACCCACTCACACACTCTTACATACCCACCCACTCCTACTCACCCAATCACTCACTCTTACTCACTCACTCTCCCCCCCCCCCCCCCCCAACTTCCCTTATCTCCTCCCTCTCCCTTTCTCCCCCACATACTCACTCCACCCCCTCACTCTATCTCCCTCCCTCCCCTCTCTCTCCCCCTATCTCTCTGTCTCCCTCTCCCGCTCCCTCTCCCCCCCCCCTCTCTCCCCCTATCTCTCTGTCTCCCTCTCCCTCTCCCCCCCCCTCCCCCCCCCTCTCCTCTCTCTCTCTCTCTCTCTCTCTCTCTCTCCTCTCTCTCTCTCTCTCTCTCTCTCTCTCCTCTCTCTCTCTCTCTCTCTCTCTCTCTCTATGTATGTTATGTATATTTATGTATATGTATATGTTATATATATATGTATTATATTATGTATAATGTATATATATATATATATATATATATATATATATATTATATATACGGTATATATATATATATATATATATATACGGTATATATATATATATATATATATATTATATTTTTTTTTTTATATATATTTATATTTTTATATTATTTTTTATTTTTTTATATATATATATATATATATATATATATATATAACCGTACCTACACTAATTATTGGGCATTAAATTTATTTTGGGCACCCAAAACACCCTAAATAATAATTAAAAATAAGAAATAATCCGAAAAATAATGGCGCTAATTATTGGGCACACCCTCCAAGAGGGTCTCAGAATATTTTTAATATTTTTTAGAACCCCCTTTCATCGTATTAGACAGTTGATCAACATTGAAAACGGTGGGTTTTGTGACAAAAACACATCACAGTATTTTTTATGATATTTTAGAGTCATTGGAACATCCCTGCACCTCTCTGTTAATGAGCATAGCAGATCGAGCACCAGCGACCGTCGAACTAACTTCTCACGATCGATGAGATCCGTGCTGAGTGTAGCTCACTGGCAAACAAGCAGAAACTTGGCCAATTCTGTACCATCCCTCCCCTACAACCTCGGAGAGTATATAAATGCTCAAGTGTCACTTAGTAGAAGTATACCCCAGTGCAGTACACCTGTACCTTATCAAGTTTATGCATTGTGAGTCCATTTCAAGTCCTTCATTACTAGGATGAGACCCACAAACATGTGCTTACTGTCTGGACAGAAATGCCACCATATGTCTCAAATTTCCAAGGTATACAAGTGTGTGCTGATATTCCAACATACAAACTTTGGGTATACATTTTTATCTTACAATAATAAGTGAATGCTGATAAATGAACATAACGTATAATTATCTGTTGAACATAACGTATAATTACCTGTTGAACATAACGTATAGTTATCTGTTTTTAGATGTAGATGAAAGGAGGATTTTTCGGCCAGAGAGAGAGGAGAGAGAGAGGAGAGGGAGAGAGGGGAGAGGAGGGGGGGGGGGGGGGGGGGGGGAGGAGGGGGGGGGGGAGGGGGGGGGGAGGGGGGGGGGGGAGGAGGAATCCGAAGAGAGAGAGAGAGAAGAGAGAGAGAAAAAAAAAAAAAAAAAAAAAAAAAAAAAAAAAAAGAAGAGAGAGATTTATGCACGGAGGACGCAACGTTCTACGCAGGTTACCCGCTCCATCGCGAAGCGTTCGCCACCCGCAAATTGAGTCTTCTAACCCAGCAAAATGCGTGAGTTACCCGCAGGCCTATCCAGGCTTTATGCGGCATCCGCAAGCGAAATCCATTCCCCGCACGGGGTGTCCAACCCTGGGTCCAACCCCCCATCCCCGCCCCCCCCCCCCCCCCGGGAAGGGGGGCGTACGATGAGCATCGATTCGGTGCCACTAGTCCTCGGCTGAGCCCGAGTTGGCTTCTGGGCCGCCCAGGCTGGGCTGCCCTGCCCCGCACGGCCGTGGACCGCTAGCTATTCCCATGCCCTAGTGGGGGCGCCGCCGTGGCGGTTAGAAACCAGTGTGTCATTTCCAAAGATAACACTGAGAGAACGTATTTCTGGTGTTTTCCGAAATGTAAGTTAATAGGGCAATTTGGGGGATGGCGTTTAAAAGTTTCAAGCAATGGCAATCCATTTTTCCTTTCCCCTTCCCCTTCTCATATCGCAGTTCATGTTTCACCGTCACGACGTTCAAGTCTAAATCCAGAGGGCGAGCCACCCTTACGAAAAAAGTGAAACTACACCCTTACGAAAAAAAGTGAAACTACACTGAAAAAATGCAAAGAACACGAAATTGCAGTACTTCAGGTTTAATTTGTCATTATGGCAGATTGACTCCTTGTGTTATCTTAAATACATTCCTACGAGCTTCGTAGCAGTTTTGACGAGCGTATTGCCAATGAGCAAGGAATTCCAGGGAATTCCGATTCCAATCAAATCTTGCTAACGTTAATGGGGGTTACTTTCCTGCCATCGTTTCTTTCCCTCGATCTAATCATAGGGGGGAAGATGTGGCTTAAGAAACACTATTTCTTATGACAAATTCAGCCTGACACTCCTTTAAAAGATCTAGGATCCTCAGCCTCGATTCGTCGCTCAGAGTCGAAACTGGCTGACTTGAGCTATGCTCATCTGCAGAAACCTGGTTGCAAATCCCAGTGTTTAAGGTTAGGGCAGTGCTCCTCTCCTTATTCTTAGCTTGAGCACTCACGCCTCGACGAAATGTACCATATAAGAAAATGCCCAATATATTGGGCATCTTCTTCTATATAAACCCGTCGATCTTGTATACACGTACCGCGTGCAAAGCCTCACATGTATTGTTTAGGCGCTTTTCACTCGATCTGCTGCGACTAGCATCTTGACGGAGTTCGCGGGGGAAAAAGGGGTGGGGGAGAAAAGCAGCTTTAAAAAACATCTTGGATGACGGAAGTAAAATTAAGAACAGCAGATGCAGCAGGCGTGACCTTCCCCGTCCTTCTCCCCTAACCCCTATCTTTTTCGCTCTCACTCGCGCGACGGCTCTCTCTCTCTCTCTCTCTCTCTCTCTCTCTCTCTCTCTCTCTCTCTCTCTCTCTCTCTCTCTCTCTCTCTCTCCCTCCCTCCCTCCCCCCTCCCTCCCCCGGGGAGAGAGATCTCCCCCCTCGTCTACAAGGCCCCCCCCCCCCTTCTCTCGCTCACTCTCTCCCCTCGAGGGAGCTCCCCCCCTCTCTGTTGCAATGTGCCGTCGACATGGCCTGTAATTTGGGTGTCCCTTCTCTCCCTTCTCCGGAACAGCAATATTGGGCTTCAATTACCCGAAATTAAACTCGAATGGGAATGTTCACGACGAAACCACAAATACGCATGTTACAGAGGTTAATTACACATGTGACTAATACATATATGCCCGTAAAGCAACATTGCACAACCCCTTGGTAATCACACCCATATATATATATATATATGCCCTGATCAGGCATGTATGCATATTTGTGCATTGACGAAAACGCAGCCCTAAATGAGTGCATATACGCTCACTTGAATTGCCCAGAGTCATGTCTGAGTCATGCGTACAGTAATACAGACTTGCAAGGGTCAAGTACTCCGCACCTTTCCTATCCCTGGTTCCTCCTTGCGCCCCAGGGGCAGTGCCTATCCGCACGTGTGGATGCAAAATGAGGTGAATTGAACGAACTGCCAGGTGCTGTCCCTCAAGAAGTCAATTGAACAACTATCTTCTCTTTTACGCACAAGGTAACACCCCCAAACCCCCGGGAGTACCAGCATGTACTTGCTTCGCTACAATTAACCCGGCGGGGTCCTCTTATGTGGACCAGCTCAAAGGCGGTTAATCACAAGGATCTTGAACTCAATCAGGAGGATCCATGTTAGCAAAAACAACATTCATGATTTGAGTGCCACTTCCGTTTCAAGAAGATGTACCTCACTGCTATCAGCTTCAGTAACGGATTAGCTGGCTGGCTAGTCAGACAGTGAATCCTTCTGGACAACTGAAACTATATTGTTTGTTGTATACCGCAGGCCGAGGGGTGCCATTGACGAAAATGTTTAGCGAGTCTTCTGTAAACTAACCTGGCGGGGCCGTTCCGACCAGCTCAGAAGTGGTTGACAGATGACTCATCTCAGAAGATTGTTGATAAAGGGAACGACCTCACAAAGGACGTTGAAATATAGTCTAGGATGTTGAACTACTGTACAGTCCTAGCTTGCTAGCTACCTATAGGTTTGGCACCCTGCAGGGTACAGCTGCCCAAGAGCTACACCCAAGCTGGACTCTGGTGCAAGAAATGAAATAGGCCCCACACCGTATTCCTTGTAACTCAGCAACCTCACATGTGCTAATTAGCGATATAAATTACGCTGGAATTGCAGAGGGGCGTTGTTGAAGCCATATCAGTGAGCCTATACAAACGCAACCCGGCGGGGCCTCTTGGACCAGCTCGACAGTTGGCTAATATAGGACTTTTCTTAAAGTAGTTACTGATAGACCTTTACAGGCCCAAACAGTACTACAAAGGTCAACGGTACAGATGGCCTGTCCCTCAGAGGACCTCATCACACGTGGTCCACCATGAACATTGTTTAGGCCCCAATCTGTCTACCATCCCCGACATGATAAGCTTGTTAGGGAGCCTCTCGGAACGAGCCAGCCCCGAGAAAAATCCGACAATGTGCTTTGTCTTAGGACCACAGCAACCGTCACACTAAGTTGGCAATACAAAACCAAATATATGCACTCTAGAAGTTCAACCAGCTCCATGGTACCATACGCAAATTGTTTTATATGTGCATGTGGTGCAACGCTCAAAGGGCTAAACCTTGGGTTCTGAGCAGCTTGTTCTTATTAAGACCTGCTTCAATCCATCAGCCACTAGTAGCAGAACATTGTCAGCATCTTCTTTGTGCAAATCCAATCAAGTGGATGTGCACAAGAACACGCTATGCATCTCCAATGATGAAAGTTCTACACCGATCAAAATACCAATGCATTCGTGAGGCCCATGACAAAGCTCCAAAGCAGCTGATGGAGATGTCATGGGAATGACGTCAGTCGTTATGTCGACAGCACCACAGACAGCCGCTCTGATTGCGCTAATGATAGGGAGTCAGAGTTATTGACCCTTGCATGACTTGCAACCGCAAATTAATGTGCATGATGCGTGATTGTCCACAGCCCTCTGTGCAAGAGCATATTCCACTCACAGTACCTATCCAATTTCCATGCCTGCTGATGGTGGTTCTGTGGGGTCCATTTGGCATCTCTGTTACCAGCCACAGACCAAATCGAAAATCTGCCCGGATCATTCTTCAACCAAATCCAGGATCAAGGATCAGTGCTTCCCTTAAAATAGTTAAACATGCTTCCATGCTTGCAACAGACCCTTCACACCCCTCAGTTTTGGCTGGTGACGCACTGAACATCCAGCAAATTATATAGGCCTGACGTAATTTATGACGTTATTTATTTGTGGCCGGGCTTGAGGACACGAGGGCCTGAGAGCTTACACTGCATGGAATCTAAAATCCATGGGCAAGCCTGAATTGTTTGTGTCGCATTTCCATTCAACATCTCGCCTTTCTCTTTTAGCTTAAAAGATGTATGTCCTCTTCTCTCTTTCTTGCCTTGTCCAAGAATGTCAGCGGAACAGGTGCCAGCAGCCTTTTTTGCGTTGACAGAGTTTGCAAGGGCATATAGAAAGCCTTCGCAGGTTAGACGCTGAGGCCAACATTTCACACACTAGGGAAGGAAGACCTCTTGCTAACCTCACAATGGCCCTGACCAAATTCTTGAGAGACGGACCTGCACCCGGGACCTGTGCGACAAAAACTGCAGACATGCCTTGGGCCAACCCCTCTAATCCAGTGGCACAAAGTCCAACTGTTGAGCTATTCTTTTCTGAGCCCCATTTATTCCACGGACCGAGGATACTAGTTTGTTTGCTTAATTCACTTTGTCCAGTTCCTGGGCAGAAGGTCTTAAGCAACACACGGAACCACCAACTGAGACTTGCTTCTGTCGCCGTCGACCGGTGCTAAGGCTACACATGCCACACAGCAAATTCTATGAAGGCATCTTCCATACTCCGCATGAAATGGCCCCCACGCCAACGTGGTGCAGGATGTTTCAGTGCAGGGAAACTGATAGGGAAATAGACCTACTTTGTTGAAACATGCATGGCCTTGGTCGAAAGAGCCTCAAGTCCAGCAAAACGGGTGGCTCTAGCCAGCAGACACCTTGTTGCTGATGAAGATGGTCTCTCTGGTTGGCAATGACGAATTCGGTTGGAGCTATTTTCTGCCCCAGCAATTGCTGTGTTGGCTGGCTGTTACAACCAACCCTTGAGAGTACAATGGCCGCAAAGATTCAGGGAAGCCCTTTCCCCCTTCATCACCCCAAAAGCATACCATGAGAGATGAGTGGCCAACCAACCGTTTGTAAGCAGAGATTTTGTAGGAGGCAGCAGCTTCAATACACAATACACAAGGGAGAACGACGCTTGAACCCTACAAGTTGAATGTGCAAACATACTGCATTTGCATTTACAGCTGGCTCAATGTCTGAATGATATATGCTTCTATCCACCTTAAATTTGCCAGTATCTATTTTAACTCTTTTTTTTTTTTTTTTTTTTTTTTTTTTTTTTTTTTTTTTTTTTTTTTAAAATATATATTCTCCATCCCCTTTAAACACTGTAGAGAATCCAGGACTGTGCCCTGTTCCACAACGCAGAGCTCCAAGCCCAATGCCACGTCCAATTACACTGTGTCAAACCAGCAGTTCTATTGAGCAGGGCTCCAGTCATTACAAAGGACAAGCGGTAAAAATTCTGTCCACTGGGCAGTTGCACAGACACAGACACGCGCACACGCGCGCGGCGCGCGCACACACACACACACACACACACACACACACACACACACACACACACACACACACACACACACCGAGGGGAGGGGAGAGGGAGAGAGAAAGAGAGGGGGAAAGTGAAGGAAAGGTAGAACGGAGAGACTGAGAACGTGGGGGAGGGGGAGAGAATGAGGACCCCCCCAAACCCCCCCCCCCACACACACACACACACATGCGTGCGCGCGCTCACAGAGAAAGCGCGAGGGGGGGGGAAGGGGAGAGAGGGGGGAAGGAGGAGAGAGATGGGAGGGAGAAAGGGAGAAAGAGGAGAGAGAACGGCACTTGCACTTGCACGCACACACACACACACACACACACACACACACACAGACACAGACACAGACACAGACACACACTCACTCACGCACACCCACATTCTCAGACACACATGTGCAGGCATCCCTGCGCGCTTGCGTGCACACACACACAGACACACAGGACACACACACAAATGTGCGCGCGCGCGCGCACACACACACACACACACACACACACACACACAAACAAACACACACACATGCACATGTGCGAACACCCTCCCCCCCGGACTCTCTCTCTCTCCCCCTCTCTCCCTCTCCCTCCCCCCCCCTCTCTCTCTCTCTCTCTCACACACACACACACACACACACACACACACACACACACACACACACACACATACACACACTCATTCACTAAGACACACGCACGCGCTTGGGCATGCCCACAGACACCCATCCATGGGGCATGCCCATGTCAGGTTGGTGAGCTTGATTTTAAAATTAACTTACCTGATGTTGGTTGTCTTCCAAATGGCATCTGTGTTCCAGGGGAAGGCAAGACTCCCAGCATCGGCAGGACGTACTTTCCTTGTGGGCAGAGTACTTGGAAGCCGAGCAAGACGATCAGGGCAAACAAGAGCAGAGCCAGTTCTAGCAAAGATTCACTGCAGCAAGCACCAGAAAGTACCTTGTCACAGCCTGTCTAAGTACAGGGCAACCCATATCGCTCTGAAAGAATCAGAAAGCCTCTTTGGACAGACATCCCACAGACTGAAGATTCCCCTCCCAGTTTTCCAGAAGTGGATTATGTGACAATGCTGATTTCAGGACCCAATCCCTCTCCGATATTTTTAAGAGCAGGTTGATCCTTTGCAATCAGCGGCACGGGGTGGCAAGGAAATCCTATCATTCCTGATGCTGTCCCCAGCGCTAACACATGGTCTTGACGGACAGTACCAAAGTTTGAATTACAAATCTAGAGGGGAACAGCTTGTTGACAGCCAGGCCAGTCATGCAGAATGTCAAACACTAAAATCACCTTAAATGCAGTTCCCTTGCAATCCCGATAACAGGCAGGATGTCAGTCAGTGAAGGTGTATGAACCTGTTAGCTGCACTCTCTACCAACAGTAGCTATGACAGAGCACACACAGACGGTCAAACACCCAAAGTTGTAGGAAGGTTTCATAGCATCTTCTGGGATAGTAGCGCCAGACTATTCCACAAGCAGTATGTCGTACACTAATGCATGCGGAAACTTAAATGCAGTACCAGGACAGGATAGCTACACCCCATCATAACTCTATCAAATAGAAAGATGTGCAAAGTTGTTTACTTGCTGTGGGTATAAGAGCCCAGTGCACAACCTGGCCCAGAGCACAACAGAAGTCAAACTCCAATGATATGCAAAATATTTCAGTTTGGATAGTAGAGCCAAATTGAGGCACAGGCACGCTGCCAAGTCAACATACCTCCAGGACGGGTTTGACCCTCCAGACCCCTCGTGAGATCCCCCCTTGCCGCTTCCCCCACCGTGGCCTCCTCCGAAATCACTGGAAGATCCACCACCTCCAGGGGGAACTGGATCATCAAATTGTGGTCCATCCATGTGACCTGCCACAGCAGCATAAGGACCACCAAGAATGCAGCCCCAGGTTCGGGTGCCTTTTGACATGGTACAGAAGCCAGCTCTTCCCCTGCAAAGGTATTGCGTCCAATGCCATTCCAATCAAAAATAGTCTTAACAGCCCAGTTTTAACTCCGGAACGCCAGATATGCTGGACATTGAGTATGTGTTACATCAGACGGCACTGTCATGGTAAGCAGTAAAGAAGTGCCTTACTTAATGGCGACTAGATAGGGAGGGAGGAGAGAGGGAGGGGAGGGGGCAGAGACAGAGAGACAGAGACAGACAGAGAGAAGGGGGGGGGGGGAGAGAGGGGGGGGAGGGGGGGGGGAGGGGGGGGGGGGGGAGAGAGAGAGAGAGAGAGAGAAGAGAGAGAGAGAGAGAGAGAGAGCGAGAGAGAGAGAGAGAGAGGAGAGAAGAGAGAGAGAGAGAGAGAGAGAGAGAGAGAGAGAGGGAGGGAGGGAGAGAGATGGGGAGAGAGAGGGGGGGGGGAGGGAGGGGGGGGAGAGAGAGAGAGAGGAGAGAGAGAGAGAGGAGAAGAGGAGAGAGAGAGAGAGAGAGAGAGGAGAGAAGAGAGAGAGAGAGAGAGAGAGAGAGAGAGGAGAGAAGAGAGAGAGGGGAGATATAAGAGGGAGAGGGGGGGGGGAGAGAGAGAGAGAGAGAGAGAGAGAGAGAGAGAGAGAGAGAGAGAGAGAGAGAGAGAGAGAGAGAGAGAGAGAGAGAGAGAGAGAGAGTCTCCACAAGGGAGGATGGACTCCAACCGGTTTGCACTTCCTTGCTCAACGCCTTGACGTTAAGCAGCAAGAAAAAAGAACCAGCACTGGGACACATGGAGCATAATGCCTTTTGATAACCATGACATACCGGGGCGTCGGTGGGCTCATGGACTGAAGCATAGACCGGAGACGCCGCTCCTTTGCATGCGTGCCATCCCCTGTACTGCCTGGGGCCTCTGTCAAGGCTTCTGTTCTCTTTGTGGACAGCCTTGCTCCCTGCTTCTGTTCACGTGCATGGGCTGTATGTACTTCTGCAGGCTTGCTTTCACCTGGGGAAGGGGTTGCTGTTGGGACACTCATTCCATGGGTGTCCCTAGCAATGGAGGCCAGGGTTGGTGAGTCACAGGGTCCTGATACCTGCTGTGTGTGCAGTGTAATTGTGCTCAGACCTTTCCCCAGCACATAGGAGGACCCCGTTCCAACATTTGCAGCTGCACACCGTAAATGCCCCCATTGATGGGGACCTCTGACCCATGTGACCAGAAGCCCACAAGCTCGTGGTTCTACATGGCTCTGACTTGCTGGATGTGCGATGTCTAACTTGCATGCTGAACCTGATGACACGGCTTGACTTGATGACCAGCTTGGAGACTGCACGGGAGCAGCAAAAGCTGATGGGGCCAGTAAGCAGCTAGGGGCTTGATTCGTCGTCATAGTGCGTTTCGGTCCATTGGAGGACCTCACAGATGATAGACGATTGTAAGCAGTTTTCGAAGGTGGAAACGGAGCTATGTCTGTGATAGGAATTGCTGCGGGAAGAATGGTACCGGCAGACCTTAACAGTGGCAATCCAAGATGAGCAACCCTGCACCCATGGTTGCAAGCCATGGTGCATGGGTCGATTGAGATAGCTGCTATGCACAGGGGCAGATCGGGATGATACTCTCTGAGCAGAGTGTAGGCACCCCCCCCCGGCGCAGTATATGGGTCAAGTTGAGGGGTCTGTTGTCGGATTATGACTGTTCTTTCCGTGCCGCATGTTGCTTCACGGCTTAAGTTGTTACCGCAGCAAAACATGTCACTTCCATTCCCTGAAATCAGGTCTGAAGCGCTGTGAATATCGATTGGCCCAGTGTTGCACGATGGCCAGGACGCAGTTGATTCTGGGCTAGGCTGGACGAACTTGAACAAGTTTGCAGGAGATAGCCACGGGGAAGGGCTTGCTTGCGAATGGGTTCCGGACATTGGCAGAATTTGGGTGGCTGCTTTTGTTGCAGACGGCCTTGGGACACGAGCGGATGATACGGGTCGAACAGACATGCCCAGGGCAGAAACCCTTGACCCACCAAACTGCAGGGACTTCCCACCCACCCCAGATTTGAAGGCTAGGGAACGCCTCAAGGGTGCTCCACCAAGGAGGGTTGCAGGCAAGGGAGGCTTCTGGCTTGAATGGTAATCAGAGAAGCGGCCAGGGACTATTGCATTGTTATAGTGGTGCCGGGGACAAGGTGCAGACTCCATAATCCCTGGCACATGATTCGGGAAGCGTGCAGTGTGCGTTGAGGTTTGCCAATTCTCCAAACCACAGCTGGTCAGGGGAAGGTTGAGAAGCTGCTTTGGAGCTGGTGCTTGCAACAGCAGAGTGCGGCTTTTAGGAGGTCCTGGGCTGACAGCTGAAAACCATGTGGTGGGAGTACGTTCTGCAATGCCAAGGCTACACGTGGTTGTTACAGTTGTATCTGCAGTCCTCCTGGGAGGACTTGAGTGTCTTAGCCGTACAGTACCCTCTGTCACACCTGGGTGTCCTGCAGTTGTGGGCGTTGAGAGGAGCAAGGGCTTGTCCCCAGGGCCGGCACCATCACATAGCACAGTAAAGCTTTGAGATGGAGGGCTTGGGATAAGTGGAGGAGGTATTTGCAACGCTGGCACAGGATCTGCGTGGTACTCAGATGGCAATCCCTGAGGAACAGTACTCCCTTGCTTGGATCCTGCCGCAATAGAACCACGATCGGGGCCATTGAAGGTGGTTGGAGTCTGGCAGTCATTGGGACACACGTTCAGCACGTTCAAAGACTTTTTAGGATCGGGATCGCTGGTCTTGGAATAATGAGTGCCCTTGGAAGATTGAAAACCCAGGCCAAGGTTAGCAAGGCGCTTGCGTGCCAGCTGAGCTGTCGGTTTTCTTTCTTCAAAGAGAACAACTGCTTCCTGGCCAAGAGCTCGCTTGCTTCTGACTACCACTGGTGTCTGACTGGATTTACGTTGCAGAAAGATCGACCACCACGAGCTTTTCTTCTTTTTGCTGGAGGAGTCCTGGATCTTGGGATCTTTGAGGGAAGGTCCTTGAGATTGACATGCCATAGCAGCTTTGGGAAGTGGCTCTCGACGCGCAAATACAAAAGGCAAGTCTTCACGAATTGACTCGGGTGGGGATAGTCCACTGGGGAATGCAGAGCTTGATGCTGGACTAACTGAAGCCTGTCGAGCTCTCGGCAGCAAGGTGGCCACCATCCAAGCCTTCACCTTTGCAGGCAACTTGGTAAGTACCACTCTTGGCCACAAATCATTTTGCTGGGGTTCCTGTGCAACCTGCAAGCCAGCCCCCCATGTGAGAAAAGCACAGTCAGCCTGCTTGTTCGACAACAAAAACAAACCATACTCATGCCGAACCAACAAATCATGTGCATCTAACTTTATATCTTTCATGCAACATTAATTGATCGTGTCACAATTGCCCATGTATGGCTCTCTAGTCAGGAGACGTCATAAACATGACTGCTTAGTAACAGTATTTATAAAGATGTTCGACACGCGAACATAAGGACCAGACAACATGGTTGTTTAACAATACCCTGTCAAGCAGTGACCTTGTGGAGGCTAAGTCCATCATCTTTGACAATGATTGCACAATCCCTTACTCTCAAACCACAGAAAGACAGAGGGAAAAAGACATCACCAAATAGACAAACCAAAACTTCTAATCAATACAATCACTGCATGCCCATCAATTCACCTTTAAGAGCATAAAGCTACAAACTCTGGGCACCATCCACATGCTAGACCTGGCAAATGCGAAGATGAGTCTCTTAACGACCATGCATCGGGTACCTTCTGCAGAGGCTTTGTATCCGCAGCCCCCTGTCCTGAAGCATCCGGGCAAAGGTTGGGCGGTGTATTTCCAGATGGAGACAGAACAATGCCTACTTCTGCTTTGACAGGATGTCTGGACGAGCATGCATCATCGCGATTCTCCAAAACGTCTGTTGATATCCTCTGTTGTGCTGGCAGTAAATTAGAGAATGTGCTGTCACAGACATTGGAAACGTCACTGCTAGCGCACTCTATGGGGCAGGCCACGAGCTGTGCATTGCTGTCTTTTACAGACTGCAACACACCCGTGAGGACTGCTGGAGGGATTTGCTGAATTGAAGCAGTACTTGGGACACCATGCTTTCGTCCATCAAGTAGAGCTAAAGCCAGAAGGGCCCCAGAATGCTGCACATGATCCTGCAACAAAAACATGCGACCAGTGGCGGAGTAAGAAACTTACAAGAAGTTTTGTAAGAAAACCTACCCGCAGGGAATCCAAATCTGAGATGCTTTTGTTTTTGTCATGGCTGTATACATAAAGTCAACAATGGAAACACTTGGCACTTGAATCTCTTTGTAACATAAAAACATGCACGCAGACTAGCTGAGAGGATTCTGGTGAAGTAAGCTTTGGCAAGGTCGGCTGATGTGGGACATTTGAAAAGGCTAGGTTATCTACTGACATTTGTGTATTTGGCAGCACACCTTGTACCAACTTTGTCTAAATGCTCTGAAACATTGTACCTGAACACCATGATTGCCTTGAATTGTTCCATTAGCAGTGTCAGCATGTTTGTACTGGCGTGGCTTCACCTGTACTACTGCCTGCTTCCTTCCCAACACCAGGTCAGCTTCCGAAACACAAGCTGCCATTTGAAAGTGCGCCGTCAATTGGTCCTTTGAACGTTAACACAGAGCCGAACATTTGAAAACGGGCAGAACTCTGCAATTTGAACCCGCGTGTTCCACATTGCAACACCATCTTGATATGTTGTTGTTGCGGGAGGCGCCACCCGGCCGGATGTACATGTACAAAAAGCTACCTGGAGCTCTTGTAATGGGAAATTCTTAGCCCTTCTAAATCTACGCAACCAAAATACTGAGAAGAAGTAATGTTCGAGATCACCTTGACTGCATCGTTAAGCGAAATAAGAGTCGCCGCGCAAAGAAGGCCCACAAAAGCAAAGCTGCGGCTCAAAGTCCAGAAATAATCATCTTCTTCAACAATGGGTGACGAATTTGGAGCAGTTTGTCGTGAGAGGATGCCCCTCTTATCTGGAAGATCCCCGTTATTCGATGCTTCCGTAAGCGACACGAGATATTTTCCAGCAGGAAATCTTCTCACAAGATTTGACTTATGATACCCACTGCTCCAGCAGGTAGAGCGAATCAACAGGGTGGGAGCCCTATTCAAAACAAGCAGCCGAATTCTCTTTGACTCCCCCGGGGTGACGTTTATTGTGTGTGAAAAGCGGGCAGGTATTCCGATGCCCGGGGGAGTCCACCATCTACAAGACGGCATCAATGCTAATGTCTTGTAACCCAAGGCCCCAACAGGAGTCTACAGGCCGGTTAAGGTCGCCCCAGCGCCAGGCAAGCGGACAAGACCTTTCCTCGGACTTTTTCCTCTTACGCATGAGAGCAGGTAACCTATCGTGAGCTCAGTCGGTTCGGCTGTAAGTAGAACATAAGTTTTGTTGTCTTGATAAAAGGCAGCGCGGTCTGGCAGTGTTCGTTTTCTAGTGGCGGGGATCAACGACAGCCATAATCAAACTACCAACTATAATCAGACCACCATCAATAGGGGCATAATCATTCATCAAGCTCCTCCTACTACATTATTGTTGGTGGGCTGCCAACGAACTGCCAGCATCCGAAAGATTTCCGGATATCGCTTAAATAGTTTTGCCATTTCTACCTCGATCCGTCCTCATCTTGAGAATGAGGCAAGTTTCTGCCAGGTTCTGCCATGTTATGCAATGCAATGTGCAATAGAATATGATGCACTTCATGATCATTGCCGGGTACAGCATTACTGTTGATACTCTCAGGGCCTCATTAATTTACGCCAGAACTCATCTACGAGGAACGAACCATGATGAGAGTATGCATGATTACAGCAGCCCAAGAGGCTGGTCGTGAATGTAATGGTCCATCGTAAATTGATACCTGGACTGCTTATGCGATTCCACATCAATGCTAGCCAGGTAGCATGAGAGTGTACTGACGGGATCAAACACGCTAATCCCTGGACCACCTCCCATTTGTTGGTTGGACACACAATAGACATCGCATCAATACAAACTAGTCTTTTTCAAGTTGCCCTTAAAACGTAGCATCCGACCCGTTCAAATTCTTCTTAAGGTCAAAAACTCTGTTAGGGTCGTTGCAGAGTCATCTGCATCGTTGTCTAGGTCCCCTAGTTCAGTATCCTAGTTAGTTGTTTGGTTGCCCTAATTTGAGTCTCATAATTATGTAGCGGTGGACTGCGCGAGGAAGTTCTGCTTTGAAACAATTTACCTTGCTCTGTTGTAAAGGGGGGAACCCTTCCCGTTCTTGTGCTGGGGGAACCCTTCCCGTTCTTGTGATGGGGAAAGTCGATCATTTGCGGAAGCAACAGGACGGCTGGCCAGCAGGAGGTTGCCCCTCCTATGAGTGTAAAACGTTGGTGAGAGCTTAAAACGGGATGAGGGCAGGCATTATGCAGCCTCTTAAGCGATGAACTGGTACAAGCAAGGAAGGATAATACTACCCAATCTTCGGGAGCGCCATAACCTGATGGGGTTGTTGTAATTACAACAGTTATAAGGGTACCATCTATCCAAGCAGCGCTACACTGAAGGATCTACCTGAACGTAATTGTACCCTCAGCAAGAGCCAGGCCTAGATTGGTT
>KV908758.1:33378-48378 GCA_002005505.1 Botryococcus braunii
TCCATGGAATACCCCATGCGCTCTAGGTTACTGGCAGGACCATCACATGTTTTGCATTGCTTCCTAGGATGTACACAGGTGATCCTGAGATGTTTTGGGGATGAACTGGGGATTTCCAGCATGTCTTGGCACCTTTCCAGCATTCACAGGTGATCCCGAGAAGTTTTGGGATTGAATTGGGGATTTCCAACATGTCTTGGCATCTGTCCAGCATTCACCAGCACATTTACAGGATGTCTCGAAACCATCCCGGTGGCCTGGGGATGTTTCCGGGAGTTCCCAAACATGTCCCAGCCTACTCTCATACCTTTCCGTGCTATTACTAGGATGTTTTTGGGACATCCCCAAAATAACCCAAACAACTCTAGGACTTTTTCAGTGTCATTCAGTACCTTTCCAACTCTTTCAAGACCTTTCCAGGACAATTAGGACCTTTCCAGGACGATTCAGACCTTTTCAGGACAAAACTCGTCCTGCCAGCAGCAGGCTCGAGCCTGCTGCTAGCCACAAAGTCCTTGAACATTGGAGTATCAACCCCACGACCATCCTCACACACACCCTTTCCAACGTTTTGCAACGCTATTCTAAGTCCACAGACACCACTCATGTATACCGTAGTAATACCTCTGACAACAATTGAAGACTAGTCTCCTCGACATGTTCAAATGACGACATGAGTTTTATACGTACCCGTCATGATGATCATGACAGCTAAACATACATGTAAACTCAAACTCCATCCCCACACTTTCAAAGCCCCCCATACATTTCATCTGACCCTTTTGTCCGCGGCGCAACATCGACACTCGTTGCGACCGTGATTTCCTATGTGAGTTCCCTTTCTATCACCATATGGAGGCAAATACTTGCACAACCAACATGACCCACGACTGACTGCTTGAGTATCCTCTCTATTGAAGGAGTCATGGTTTCTTTCAAGTTGTCTTGCCCTAACTCACATCGCTTCCCCTGGAAGTGCTATTACATGTTTCATGGTCCGTCGACCAAATTATATTTCTCCAACCTCTATACTTTTATTTGGTTAAGGATTTGAAGCATCAAGACTAAACAGACACCGTTACAAGCGACATGCACTAAAAACGCATCTAACAACTATGTTTCATGTTATATGACCTGGAGTCTGGATATCAACAACTTTCATCTGGAATTTTTCAAGATTTCTCACATATGGCCACAACTCCCAAACTTGGCTCTGTGGCTATCTTTAAGAACCCTCTCTAGCTTTCATTGATTTCACTGGCTATCCCGGTATAGCTTTCTAACGTGAGGGTGCACCGATGCATCAAGGCCTTAGGATTGAATTGTCTGTAACTGACAATTCTACCACCCAAAGCTCACTTGTATTGGTCACAATGATGGTAGCTCACCTCTGCCCTATTTATACACATAACCCTTAGAAAAGTCTTATGTATACACCATCAGTACTATGATCAGTCTCTAAGGGCGTTGCTGCAACAATACACATGACTTACAAAGTCACCAACGCTTATGTGTGTTGGGTCAAATATCACCATCCTCTGCTGGAGGAGCTAAGGTTATCACAGGTACCTATCATTAACCTCATGTTGAGCACAGTAGATCCTTTCCATCATCACTACAACACATTAGGCTACTCAACATCCAAACGCGCGCAAAGCGCAACGCTCGCAAGGGCGCAACGATAACTGATGAGCTTCCCCTGACCACATTTTGTCACTGATTAACCCAAAACTCTTCAAATTAATTCAGTGTCCTCAGAAACCGATTCTTTTCCATGTCAATTTCAGAATTAGCTTCACATGTTAGCAATTTTTTTTGGTGTTCATAATTTGGCCCATCAAACACTCATATCCGTTGTGTAGCCCGCACCATGGATTAAGACTAACTTGCAGCTATTTCTACCCCAACTGCACCTCTTTGCATTCCTAGAGTCATTCATGTATATCACCTTAAATATTCTGGGTCAATTACCCTATGGTCCATGCCAGACTGTAGGTCAGGGCGTGAAGCGCATGCATTGCGCAACGATAAAATTGTAATCTTCTGGTACCCACAACTCACTCCTGGTCAGCCCAAAAACTTCAACACCAGGTCAAAAAGCTCAACATACCTTTCTTAGAGATTTTCACAACACCACATACACAGACACACATAGAGAAGTCTCACAGGCCACACTGGACCCATATATGACCCTATGTAGGACCACTCAAGGTTTGAAAACCGCGTTGGCCACACAACATCAGCCACACATCGCATTGACTACACATCATTGACCAGACACAACAAGTCAATGTCTAGTTTCACACTCTGGAAAACATGGAAGGAATGCTAGGCACATAGAACAAGTCATGCCATTGATTAATACACAGCCGTTCCGATAAGAGGTCTTGACTCCGCAAGTGCACGACAGTTCAATGAGGCACACGACTCCCGATTTAGCATTTCTCACCCTCAACATTAGGGACTAGCCATCAACGAGTCCGACCGTGACACCTGATCAGCCTTTCTCACCCTCACCATTAGGGACTAGCCATCAGCGAGTCTGAACGCGACACCTGATCAGCCTTTCTCACCCTCAACATTAGGGACTAGCCATCAGCGAGTAGCAGTGCAAACCACAATAAGAATGTGCTCAGTGGACTGGGGAACCAAAAGTCCCTTACCACCATTTTGCACCAACTCCTTGCTGTTTACACATACACAATCAATGTCTTTCAAGCCCAGCTCATGGACATCTTTACACACGCTTACACATACAACACATATGTAAGCCCATCCACATGCTACAGTACCTGTACTTTTGCTCATGGTGTCTACCAATACCTGGGTGGGGGCTCCCTAGGGTCCACCCACTTCTTCCTGCTGAGTATCATATCACACTTAATGTCAGTGTATAGAGGCCATTCATTACTATTGTAAATCTGACCCCCTTGACCTCCAGCCTTAAGTGGGTGACAGACTTAAAAAGAAGCCTTTCTATTGGTTCCCCTCTCAACCACTACACTTACTGTAACACAGGAGCATCACTTCCTCTCTCAACTCATTGAGCCACACACTCACAATTTCAGGACCCAAAATCATACACAACCTCCCATATGCACCCAAAATTTCACTCCTCCATCCCAAGGTGGTCTTCCGCCTCGTCCCCTTCCAACCGGGATTTCAGTGGCTCGCCTTGCGGATGAAACTGCCAAGATTTCGTGGCATTTCAGAATCCATTCGAATGGATTCTGAAGCATATACTGCGCCTTGAAAGCGGGGTATACAACTGCGGGGCTGTCGCTCCCTGTCGGACTGGAGTAGACTTCTGTAGTGTCCGCTGGCCACCAGTGCCTTGCCCAAAACCACATATCGGCTTGTCCTCAGCTCCCAGAGTTGGGTGGGCCCATAAACTGTTAGGTTATGGGCATTCGGCATCACCTGTAAACATGTAAACATGCAGACAGGTCGTTAAAGTAGGTGCCTCAAGCTCCAGTCCGGACGACTGTCTGCTATATTGCAGATCTAACTCAATGGACAAGACTAGCATCAAGAATGCCCAGCATCTTTCCAAACCAGTTCGTTACACGATGATCTGACAGTGAGCATTACGATCAACAACCACGGATAAGCTCCTGACGGCCAAGAACGAGTACCTTCCTATACTCAATCAAGCCTCCGTCCCTTAACTGTTTGGGTGGCTTGATTGTACACTAAGATGGTTCACTCACACTTCAGCAATCACACATGCACATCTTACACACCACACACTGCTTCGTCGCACCTGTAAACATGCAGACAGGTCGTTAAAGTAGGTGCCTCAAGCTCCAGTCCGGACGACTGTCTGCTATATTGCACATCTAACTCAATGGACAAGACTAGCATCAAGAATGCCCAGCATCTTTCCAAACCAGTTGCCCGACTAAGCGACGACAGCAGCCTTAAGAGTTCGATCACAAACGTGTGATCACGATCACAATGTACCTTATGTTCGAAATAGACCTCATCCGAACGTGTCTCGAGGTACCTTATGTGGATAGTGGACCCGTATCCTAATGATGTACATTTGAAGATCACCTAAAGCACAAGGCATTCTATAATGTATGTTCACAACTCAACAGTGTGTGTGTGTGTGTGTGTGTGTGTGTGTGTGTGTGTGTGTGTGTGTGTGTGTGTGTGAGATGGTGGAGGTGGTGGGGGGGGGGGGCGGGGTGTGGAGCCACGTGCCATTTCCAAACCCCTTTTCCCAAGCAATGCCTGTTTGGCGTTGAAAAGTTCTGTGAGGTTATGGGCATTCGGCATCACCTGGAAACGCAGCAGACATGACGTTAAGATGTCGACTCACAGCTACAATCCATACGACTGTCTGATGTTCAAGACATGCAACTGCAGGACACGATTAGCATCTGAGAATGCCCAGGATCTTTCCAAACCAGTTGGTTACACGATGATCTGACAGTGAGCATTACGATCAGCAACTACGGATAAGCTCCTGACGGCTAAGAACGAGTACCTTCCTATACTCAATCAAGCCTCCGTCCCTCAACTGCTTGGGTGGCTTGATTGTAAACTAAGATGGTTCACTCACACTTGAGCAATCACACATGCACATATTACACAGCACACACTGCTTTGTCGCACCTGGAAACGCAGCAGACAGGTCGTCAAGGATGTCGTCTCACAGCTACAATCCAAACGACTGTCTGCTGTTAAAGACATGCAACTGCAGGACAAGACTAGCATCTGAGAATGCCCAGGATCTTTTCAAACCAGTTGACAAACTAAGCAACGACAGCAGTCTTAGAAGTTCGATCACAAATGTGTGATCACGATCACAATGTATTTTATGTTCGAAATAGACCTCGTCCGAACGTGTGTCGAGGTACCTTATGTGCATAGTGAACCCGTATCCTAATATTGTACATTTGAAGATCACCTAAAGCACAAGGCACCCTATAATGTATGTTCACAACTCAACAAGCTCAGAAAGGGAAGCTGCATGCGGTGGGGCAGCGTGAAGGTGTGGGAAAGCTGCGAGCGAAGATGTCCTGTCCGTGCATCCCGAGGCTACCGGTGGGCTAGGGGCCGGGAAAAGTATGGCTGAGCCACCATAACATCCCAAAACCCACAGAAGACGGACATTGGAGCAACGCAACATCAGTGTCCATGCGCACGAGTTGAACTATAATTGATGTCCGTGTGCCTTGCGCATAAGTACCTGCAAGTATAAATTACGCGAAGACAAAAGCCTTTGACCGCTACAGGATCTTAACGCAGGTAGACATGGGGTGCTGTTGGTCGTAAGGTACAAACTCTTTATATCACACGTATTGCTCGTTTCTTAAGACCTTGGTAGCTGCACTGCAAAGCAACTCGACGGAATATGACTGGGCATTTCGGATGCCGTAAGTTGTCCATAGTTGATATTGCTCATGCTAACAAGCAGGCAGACGATCGCTGCTAGCTCGCTATAGGCCAAGCCTCACAACTTGATCTAAATTCTGCTTGCTTGTTTCCAAGTGCGCTAGCAGACAATGATCTGGCGATCGTTGTGTAGAAAACATTGCTAACGACGTACACATGTCTTCAAGTGCGGTAGCAGGCAATGATTTGGTGATCCTTGTATAGAAAACATTGCTAACGACATACTCATATTGTTAATGTACACTACATGGTCGTAAGAGCTAGGGACGGAGCATGTACTGAGTATAGAGGTGTTAGCCTTGTCCGTATGCAAGAGTGTACACAGTTAACAAAAGATAATTCGTAAATCGAATTGGATAAGTATACTTAGTGCTAGGCATTTTGGATGCCGTCCCTTGCCCATAGTTAATTTTCCTCGTGCTAACAAGCAGTCAGAGAGTCGCCGTTGGACCGAGACTCTCAACTTGATGTTGACTCTGCCTTCCTCTTGTCAGGTGATACCGAAAGCCCTCAACATTTGCAGCGAGGTCCGACAAGAAATGGCAGACAACCTCGGAGGACCTCCTCAAGCAGAAACTTAGGGACTTGTCAGTAGTAGGGTTTTGTGGATCCAGTCTCACGCCACTTTCTATGACGACCTGGATATCACCAGCTCCCGAGGAGTGCTGCTACATCATATGGATTGTCACACTACACCAGAAAGCGGTAACTCCTATTGGTGCTCCCATGTCCACAACTTGATTACGCCTTAAGTCACAATATTTAATGTCCATTTCAGGACGCCACTTGAATGATCAGGTGCAATGCTGAGTAGGTTGAAACGTCGACGCACCTAAGCTTGGGGACACCTGGACAATAATAGGGCGTCCCAATGCAACCTCCTAAATGTGTCGAAAAAAGATCGGAAAAACCTGCCAAGCTTGCTTAAACCCAATGGCGGCTGGTGTAGCGCCAGCAATATAGGCTGGTTAACCCGATTATCTTGCGCATGCGCTGCATGTGTGACAACCCCATCTCGCATGAAACTCTCTTTTACTCTTCGGCATGAAATTCTCATCTACTCTTCTTTCTTCTTCTTGCTGCCCGTGAATATACCTCAAATGCATTGTATATCCAGAACTTCCGTAGGTTTGCTCAAATTTTTCAATGCTTCAACCTTTCTTGTCACAAATCAAGTATGTGGATTCAAGGGCCGTCAAATTGTGACCGAGTCACAGTGTGGCCTCGCTTTCCAAATTGGGCGTGTCAAAACGTTTCGGTCACTGCCATGTGGAAAATATGATGAGATAAGGCTCTATATCCCCCATGTCAGATGGCCCATGTGACACATGGCCCATGATTTGTGGCCCAATTGGGTACCTGCCAGCCTGGCAGTGTCAGGGTTACCCTCAGGGTAATACCCTGGTCACTGGGGCCTGGTGGACCAGTGGTGGTGCGGGGCCCACGGGCCCGGCCAGGACGGGGACGGTCCCCGGGGGACCTTACTGAGGCGGCCTAGTGATGAGTCAAGCCGCGGAATGTTAGAAACGCGGTGGATTTGAAAAGGGCGACAGCTGCGCTGGGGGCTGAACATTGGCGCCATCACTGCCAGACTTCGTAAACTTTGAAATAACGACCATAAGAAGTGACAAATATCATTCCAAAGAGTGCGTATGAAATTGCGCTGACCCTCAGACTTTCGTGGACGTGGGCCTCGCTGCCGGGCACCGAAGGTGAACTAGAACATCCTGTGCCTGCATTTGGGAATATCGTCACAGCGAGAAGATCATCCCTCTAGAGAGTTATTTGGAGAAAAAGGGTCAACAGAAAAGTATCGATGCCAATCTATCTGTCGGAACCCCCTTATCATGTGTTCCCCGTCTTCGTGTATGTCAGCAGTATCGGCTTAACAAGCCAATAATGGCGTCTATTTGCCTCAAGTTCGCATCTTTAATATCTCGTATTACCTATTTATTATTCACTCAACCCGGGTCCGGCACATTTCTAGGGATGGTTACTTTCGAAAGCGTTAATTCAGGACGGTTCTGACAACACAAGAACATGTTGCAACATGAAGCATGTTTTACGTTGTTGATGCATGTTGGGCATGAATACGGCATCATACCCATCACAGCTGCACCATCAGGAATGATGTGGCCTTCAGGGACAGGAAACTGGAGTCCTCCGCTTGGTGGTTCTGACATATATGTGATATGAGAAGCGGGTTTGTCGTTGCACACAGCGATCAAGGAATTCGGTCCTTTCTTTTTGTAGGATTCGGAATATTATCATGAGCCATGAGCCCCCTCCATTCTTAATTGGCCTGCCTGCAGATGGTGATTGTACAATTCCTAAAAGTGCTAGCAGTAGCACTGGCGTTTTCAGCTCATGCCCAAGGAGAAGACTCAATGCCAGATAATGTGATGCCTGCAGAGGTATGACGTATTTGTTGCACGTCGTTCCTGCAAATGTCCAGCACCTTCTGCTTTGCTTTACATAAATGCCCAGTGTTTTTCAGGAGTTTCATGCTTGACGGGAAGTAGGAATGAGTCATTGGTAGTGGTATCTTCAACCACAAAACCCTGCTTATAATGGGTGTTTGGTTCATCAACAGAAACAAATGCAGTCAGCTCTTGATGCTGGAGCCAAGCTGCCACTTTATCGCGAATATGTGACCTCAGAAGCCCGTGATTTGCCATCCACTCCGTCAGACTTGCCAGATGCACTTATAACGAGTTTTGCTGAGAAACAAATGCAGAAGGGCTTGCAAGAGCTTCCTGTGGAGACACAGGTAAGTCCCAAGAGCTCTAGCTCGTTTTTACCTTGCATGTTGAGGTATTTAGAGAATCCACCTATTGGGACTGCCCATCTGACATCCTCTAATTAGGTGCCATTGGTGGGGTGTCTCAGAAAGCTGGGGCCGAGGGGGTCTCAAATAAGTTAGTCACAAACATCCTACAGTTCCGGGGAGAGACCGCTGGAAGCAGCTACATTGCTAATAATCCGAACTACGCTGGTGTAGCTCCAGGTTTGGTCCTGCCCAAACCCAGTTGATGGGCCGAGCACATGCAGTACAAGGTAGCCTGGACAGGGTAGTCAGGTTGGTACCACCGTGGATTTTGAATCGGCCCCAATGCTGTCAAAGATGCTTTTGTTTCCATTACTGCCGGGGTGGGGCTGAGACTTCTGCGTGCATGTCATAGAGGGGCCGTTGCCTTTCTAATACATGCTTACTAGGTGGCAGCCTATTTCAAATCTCACGCTAGCATCGATTTCTCAAATCCAGAGAAGATCAAAGGTGTGCTGGGTAATATATACAATTTACATACCCTCCTGACGTGCATGATTCTGTGGGCTTGGACAGACCCCACAATCTGTGCAAGCAGCAAGTACCTTATCACAGTCGTCAACTCCGTAAGTGCACTCTTCTCACTTCTTAGCCTTTGTGCAGGTCATGCTAATGGAATTCATGTGCAGACACAAAACATGCCAATGCCCAATAGCCCATGTGGCTGCTCCATTGGATGATGTTGCCTGGTGTGTGTGTGTGTGTGTGTGTGTGTGTGTGTGTGTGTGTGTGTTTATTTGTGTGTGTGTGTGTTTATTTGTGTGTGTGTGTGTGTGTGTTTATGTGTCTGTGTGTGTGTTTGGGGTGGGGCATGAGAAAGCGTGGATGCATTTTGAGCCAGTCCCACATTGATAGGAAAATGCAGAAGCGAATCTGAGAGCCGGCTTGATGCCTTTGTAGGTTATTAGTATCCGTGATGCTGCAACCGGCATCAATTTTCCCAGCTACCCTAAGAGCTTGAGGGCATTTTTCAATGAAAAAACTACCAATACAACTGGCTTTTCCGGGCCGAAATGTGTGCCTTAAGACAATGCCTTGCTCCCTTAGTGCAACTGTACATGCCTTCTTCAGCTGGGTCCTTCGTATAAACTTAAGTAGGTATATGTGACGAATTGCGATTGCAAAAGCACCCATGACTGGACACACACACACACACACACACACACACACACACACACACAAGTGTAAACGTTTGCACGCACCTACACACTTCAGCGTGGGCCCATGATGCACATCTGTCATTTAGTAACAGCTGAAGGAAGAACAAATGAATGAAGCAGCTGCTTCCTTGTGCTGGTATGGGATTGTCGTTTGATGACACACACAAGTATATGCACGTATATTATTCGTGGACCATATCTCTGCCTGTCCTGAATCTTTTCTTGGAACCTCCTAGCCAGTGACATTGCACAGCACATTCAGCTCCGCGCTATTGCAGGTGTTTATGACTCTTTGAACGACCGCTTCTTATTCAGCGTCTTTCTGAAATGGGGGCCGGCCAACACAGTCAATGCATTTATCTATGTTGCAGTCACAGCTACAAGCGATCCGACTGGTCTTTGGCGCACCTACTTGTTTAACGGGTACTGATCCGAAGGAGAACTCACCTTTTATTCCAACACCCCATGTTTTAAAGGACATGAACCAAAGACTTTTTGCAGCTCGTTCACATGGTCCCCTGGAAAGGTAGCATAGAAGTATCATGAAAGATTATCAGACTCTGTCCGTACAATTGGATGTTAGTTCTTTTACAAGGCCTTTGTTGACAACACATGTCATTCAAGGATTTTAGTGTGCAAGTGCTGGAGGTACTATGATAGCGCAGATTCATTAGAGCTCAGACATTGATTTTCCATAACCCACCAACAGTGGATGCCAATCTTACCCGATCATGCAGGATGGCTATCTTGTGGGATTCCTGCATGTTGGGGTTTGACATTTGTGCACAGTCTCAGATAATACGTAATTTGCAGGAGTGGAAGGAAGGATGGCTGCACGGCCAATCCTTGTTATCCAGGAAACCCATCGCTGGGACAGAACAGGGAGACTTTCATGTATGTGCTGTTCCTTCCCAAATTCCCACCCACATCTATTTCATCATCCTTCCTGTATTGGGCATTTGCCAATTTTATATATTCATTGCATCCTATGGCATACGGCGATTCTCTATTCCTTCAAAATTCTGATCTTTGCTTATAAACTTCTTCCACACAAGGCATACTAGTCAGGCTTTGAGTTTTGAAGCTTAACTCTCCATGATGGTGTGTGTTATGTTTTGTTATGGCAGATTTGTAAAATTCTGGTGGAGATGAGTATGCTTTTTAACACGCAATGCACACTTCACAATATGCTGGCAGTCCCTACATATGAACAACTGAGTGACTGACCCAACTGCAGGATCTCTGCCGATCTTTTCAACCCCCAGGGGGTCTTAGTTACCCCCAAGCTTTGGGTCTGCCCAAAAATCTTCACTGGAGCATCAATCTCATGCAGGACCTTCTCAGGCTACAGCTCTAGACAATATCAAGTCTCCAATGTTGAGGTCTGTAGGCCTGAACAAGAGTTTTTAGAAGCTGATATGCAGATCACTAAATCCATGTCGGCAAAGACAGGGTGGATGCGAAGGACTTGCTCATATGTTTGTTCTTGCATGTCGTTGAGGAGCCCTGTATAAATCCGCTCTTATGATGTTCTGCTTGCAAAAACCTGTCTCTCTCTAGCCCATAACCGCCCAGATTCATGTTTAGAGGTCTTTTGCGATGGCCGGCTCTGCTTCCCTGAGCCTGATGTCCGTTTGAATGGGCAGGCAAATAACCCCTCACCGCCAACTGGGAAGGCTTATCTTGTTGGCCCCTTTTTTGCGGACGCTGCCACAACTACCACTACAAGTATAGTTACTTGGGTGATAGATGGCGCAACCCTAACAGGCATAACTCAAGGCACTGTGACCTTCACAACTGGATACCTGTTCCCTTTGGCTTTCCCAATTATTCCTACTCAGCCCATTACACAGGTGCGGACCAATCCCATTGCCTTGGGCTCTGTTCAGTTCTACCGAAGTCAGGCATGCCCTGGAGCTTGATTCGACTCACTCGGCCAACGGCACTCCTCGCTTTGGCATCTACAGGGATACGGGGGGTGAAGAGCATGAGCCTTAATACAATCATATGGCGGCCTGGAATGAGACTGATTACTTGATGTTTAACTCGCCAATTCGCAAGTCAGTGTATGATGAGTCTGATTAGAAACACGTCCCGAATTATAGTGTCCTTGATCCTTAAATGATCTTGTATGTTTTGTGTTACACTGTGAAGATTTAACCTTGCTACACATCCGGACTGGGATGGAGCTGGTCTCATATGCCATTTGCCACAAGCCACCCACCAAGTGCGGCCTCACAGGATGGCCAGGATGGGGCGGTCCCGTTCTAGTCACATCCTTCGAGGCCACATTGAACTTTGATGCGGTGGAAACCATCCTTCCGCATCGGGCTTTACACCATCCTGGTGCAATGGGCCGTGTACCAAAGGCTGCTCACTTATGTTGGTCCACCTATGTTGGTATGGTGGAGTGTGACCTCATCGCATTCGACCGACCCATTCCGGCGTTTTCATGGTTATTTCCTACGGTCACACTTGGAACAGTATAAGGAGGTACTATAAGGTGTACCTCCTTAGCCTGCATGTAAAACCAGTCCGATCCCATTGCAGTGTACCCCAAAGACTGCGAATGTGTAAGGCTTGCAAGTCAGCCTTTCATGCAATAAGAACTGGATTTGTCTGTGACAGGCGAGTGGAACGCCAACGTCTGCTGGTGATACGCGTGCCACATGCCTGAACTGGGTTGGCACTGCCCTATACACTGGTGCGAAACCCCCCATCTTATGTGTTCCTCAGCCGGGCATCATAGCCTTTGCAGGATCCACTTCAGTTTTGAACCCAGCAAGGAGCTTGAATGCAATCTGTGCGTTCATGTGTTATTGGTAGATTTTGCCAGACCAAAAATACAATTCCATTGGTAGTTGATGTCCTTGCAGTACCTTAACCCAAAGTTGCATCCCTTACTTGAATGTTGCCCGCCTTGAAATTCTTGAGGGCCTAAAAATAAGCTTGGCACATGCTTTTGAATACCTTTCATTCCACAACTTCATCTGGATGTCAGCTAGTCCTTCGTGTTAAAATACCACAACATCGGTTGTCTGCTTCCGACTCAGTTGTGACCTACTCCAAGCAATGCTTGAAACGTTAATCTGCCCCAAATGTTTGAAGATTACATCCATCCTATCAAGGGTTATGGTATTGCAGAAAGTCACTTTCCCGGATTGACACGATTTCAAAGCGGAAAATCATTGATTGTATCTGCCCCACTGGTCACCCTTAAATCCTGTGTAATCACCTCCTGTAGATCTTCATGGTCTGAGAATCTGCAACAAGAAATTTTGTAAATAGAAGCATGGTGTCTCTATAAATTTATTGAAAATAATGTCAAGTTTTCAAAGTTCAAGCTGGTTCTAGTCACAGAGCTATGTTGACTTTCTGCCCTCACATGGCGAATGCACACAATGTGGGCAAAGGCTGCAAGATGCATTGGAACTCAGAAACCTCACATGTTAAACATAATTGCAGCTCATATTGCAACTGCAGAGCTTAACTGTATTCGAATGCTGTATTCCGCAGTCTACAAGTGGCCCTCACAGCATGTTCACAAAATACTCGAATGGAAGACATGTTGCTTTATAAGGACAGGGACTGGATGACAATGTCTCCCATATGTAAGGCGACTGCCCGCAAATTTGCCTTCTGTGACAAGTGGTCCGTGACTGTTTACATGGGCTTGTGGGATGGCAGCCTTTGGTACAATCGTCAATGGCAAGGCTAGCATGCTCTTCATCGGCTTGGACGTACTGTTAATAAACTCCGGGGCATTTCCTATTAAATTCCAGGGGTATGCTCTCCCTGTCTATCCACCCCAGCCTAGGGCTCTTGCATTGACCTGCTTATTACCGATGACAGCATGCATCAGGGTAATAAGTGATGTGTCTCTATCATACCTAAACGTAATATCATCAAGGATACTAAGCGGAAAAGGCTTGAAGCCTTTAGCCTTGCCTACTGTCTGCGAAACCACAATAGATTTGCATGTGATCGGCTTCAGTGTGTTGAGGTGCTTCGTAGTAGGAATGTCTCTGAGGGGGATACAGTACCTTATTTTGTTCGATTTTGCTGTTCCCAAGTCTACCTAGGAAAAACTTGCAGAACCCCAAATAGTCAATATGTCCAAATACATTGCACCGTGGCATTTGTTGCCCGTGATTGTCAGCACCTATCCCCTCAAAGATCTGGTATCAGGTGGCTCTCAAACTTGTTTCCGTGGCGGGTGTGCAGAACCTACACTCCCCCTTCAACACTTGGACTCGCTTTCCCCACGGTAACAGCAAGTCTTGCAGGAGCCCCTGTTTGGACTGCGTCACTTACAGGCACTTCAGCCCAGCAGTATGCTGCAGCGGCAGGAGGCATAGATCCCATCACGGGTGAGCCGGCCGAGATGTATGAAATACGAGTCAAAAGGGATGTATGAGTTGTTCAAATATAGATGAGCTGTTGTCTCCTGATGTGTTGCTTGGGATTAACGGATTGGCCTTAGGGATGGCAAAATGGTGACCCTACTTTGTTGCAATATAAGGGTTTAAGACTGCAACACTAGGACCAGGGCAGTCTTGTTTGAGCTGCAGATATCGCCCAAGTTGGGTGTTGATCTCCATATGAATGAGTGGTTGATTGTTGCATATGGTCCATCCTGATTGATAGTTGCGCCTTTCAGCCAACTCGTAAGATCCATTCAGTCCTTTTATCTAAACAACCCATCCATGTGGTTATTGCAGGAAGAGTGAATCGTGTCTTCTTTTTCACTCAAACGGATAGCAATCTTTACCTCGAAGGGCCACTGGTCAATGGTGTGGTCATTGCTGGATCATACTCGGGAGCAACAATGGATGAGAAAGACACTGCTTGGATGATTTCCCAACAAGGCCAAAGTTATTCTGTGGCATACCAGGGGAATTCACAACTGCAGAGGAACTGGGGTAAGCGTTCATTTCTATCATTGGGAGACCAATTTGTTAAATGTGAGCACAGCACCCCCCCCCCCCCCCACACACACACACACACGCACACACACACACACACACACACACACACAAATGAGGTCGCTTTTTAGGAGGCAACACACCGGGAAGCTCAAACTCTCCTCCGTTGGCGATGACGTGCGTGTGGGTGTCAATGTCTGTATGTGCATATAGGTGTCTGTCTGTGTTTGCCCACTCCACGGAACTGAGTAGATGCACGGAGTCTAAATTTGAAGTACAGCTGCCTAATGATTGTTGCTTACATAAAGATACGTAATGGAAATTCAGAATTTATCAGATGTTGCCACTTGCAACAAGCCTAAGAGCACGGTCTTGATGAGAGTACAGCAGTCAGAAGGTTCATAATGTCTTTGACTGGATATCATCGCGCATGTTGCAGGTACTATCATCTGGAAGCTCCAGCCCTAAGCCTCTAATCCATAAGAGGACACCTGAATGAGTCAATACCAATATTGCATTGTCTTCACTTTGGACATCAAATCTCACCAATCAATTCATCCCGATACATCATTATTGTCTTGGACCCTTGGCTGCACCTGACATTCTCTGCTGGAGCCAGGTCATCCAAAACACGAGCTCTGTTCAGAGCCGGGATACACTCCTTGTGCATGGCTGTAAAATTGTT
>KV908758.1:53378-62480 GCA_002005505.1 Botryococcus braunii
GTGCTTCCAGCTTCATCCCGAGTTGAAAAAGGATCGTAACAAGTCTAAAGCGACTTGAATTGGCGTCCTTTATTGTTTGTCAGCAGTGTGAGCCCTGTTTTTGAGATGATTTTCCCTTGTTCTGCAGTCCAGTTTGGTACCCCTGTACTGTATAACGTTGGGCATCTTCAGGACTTCTTTTCTAGTTGCTGTCATGCTTACATGTCTCATTATGTAGATGGGCATGGTCTCTGTAGGGAGTTTCAGACGTTACCCACTGACAGGTACCTAGCTAGTCCTGAGGGTCAGGGTAAGAGTAACGCTTCTTCCTCATTTCCAGCAGAGACCTCTCATGTTGTTTTATTCTGTCAGAGTAGTGATAGAGTGTCTGCTATCAGCCAGCTCAGCACCCAGTTACTGCCAGGTACCAGATTGACTGTGCTCTCTTGCCTTCAGAGTGACTGTGGGCAGGTGCTGGAAGGGACTTCTGCACAGGAATCACATGATGTCTTGCTCTCGGGCCCTGTCATGAATGCTTTGGGAATTACTTCCACCGTTAAGGATCCGCCCCATTGCTGCTCATCAGGCTTGCCTTTATTTCGTTGTCTTGTCCAGACTGGGTTACTTAGTGTGAAGGAGAAACCACTGGCAGCAACATGTTTTGACTCTTTTATGCTCAACACTAGTCAGTTTGTGGACAGTCCTGACCTTTCCTCTACTTGCATTGAATTTGCGGGAGTCCTTGCTGGTAGGCCTGTTAGGATTTTGTTGGACAGTGGGGCATCTGCCAATTTTGTGGATCAACACTTAGTGCAGGAGCTCTCCTTGCCCACTGTTTCCATAAGTTCACCTGTCACGATACGTGTTGCTGATGGAAGGACCACTGTGGTAGGCAGTAGTGTGTCAGTGGACCTATCTGTGGGGTCTCTGGATTTTGGAGTCACCTGTCTCCCCACTGAACTGGCATACTATGACCTTGTCCTAGTGAAACCTTGGTTGACTGAATTTAATCCAGTGGTTAATTGGAAGCTGAATGCAGTGTCTTTGTTTCATTCTGATAAAACACATGTGCTTTTGGGAAGCCAGAGGTCAGGTCTACCTGAGTATGTGGTTTCTGCCATGGAAGTGGAGGAACTTGTTAAGTCAGGTGACTCAATGTACCTTATTCAGTTGAATGCAGTGACTAATACCTCCCAGGATACTAACACATATAACGTGCCAGAGTTGGAGGAGCTTTTGCAGGAGTTCAAGGATGTGTTGTCTGGACTTCCTGAAGGCCTCCCTCCTTCTCGTGCTGGAGACCACCATATCAGATTGGAGCCGGACGCAACTCCTCCAGCCTCCCGCATATACCCACTGTCCGGAGCTCAGCTGGCTGAACTCCGTGCGCAGTTGCAGGAGTTACTTGAGAGAGGCTTCATCCGCCCATCTACCTCACCATTTGGTGCACCCATCTTGTTTGTTCCAAAGAAAGATGGTGGCTGGCGTTTATGTATAGACTATAGGGCCCTCAATAGGATTACAGTTAGGAATCAACACCCTTTGCCTAGAATAGATGAGATGTTTGAACAACTTCATGGTAGTTGTGTATTTTCTAAGTTGGACCTTGCTTCTGGATATCATCAGATTAGGATGCATGAGGACAGCATAGAGAAAACAGCTTTTAAGACTAGATATGGTCACTATGAGTTCACAGTGATGCCTTTTGGTCTTACGAATGCTCCTGCGACATTTCAGTCTGTTATGAACTCTATCTTGGCACCCTTCCTTGATAGATTTGTGTTGGTTTATCTGGATGACATCCTTATTTATTCCAAGTCTGTGGAAGAACACATGGAGCATTTACGTATCGTCTTGTCAGTGCTTAGGGAGCATAAGTTTTATTGTAAAAGGTCTAAATGTGAGTTTGTGTCCAAGCAGGTGGAATACTTGGGTCACTTGTTGACACCACAGGGGATTATGGTGGACCCAAGGAAGGTTGCAGCCATCCGGGACTGGCCCACTCCCTTGAATGTGTCACAGTTGAGGGGTTTTCTAGGGCTCACACAGTACTATGACACATTTATTGATCATTTTGCAGATGTTGCATTTCCTCTCACTGAATTGCTCAAAAAGGATGTGCCTTGGACTTGGGAGGGACGTCAAATCCATGCCTTTAATGCATTGAAAGATCTTGTTTCCTCTCCTCCATGCTTGTTAATGCCAGACTTGGACAAACCTTTTGTGATACATGTGGATGCCTCAGGCTATGCTGTGGGTGCTGTTTTGCAGCAGGATCAAGGGCAGGGACTACAGCCTGTCGCCTTCGAGTCCAGGAAACTCCAGCCCCCTGAGAGGAATTTGGCCCCTTATGATAGAGAGTTGATTGCTCTTGTGCATGCTTTATTAAAATGGAAGCATTTGCTGTTGGGTGCAAAATTCACAGTTCACACTGATCAGCAGGCTTTGAAATATTTGTTGACTGCTCCTGTTAGGACCAGTAGGCAGGAACGTTGGCTTACTGAGATCATGAGATTCATGCCTGACATTAAATATGTTAAGGGCACTGACAATGTTGTGGCAGATGCTTTGTCTAGGCGTGTTGATTTGGCAGTAATGCATGTCTCCTCTGTTTCTGTCTCGTCTATTTTACAAGAAATTGCCTTGCTGTGTATTTCAGATCCCAAAGTTAGTAAGCTGGTGGATGAAGGTGTTTTGGTGTTAAGGGACTCTGTACCTTATTCTGTGCAGTCAGGGAAGGTGTATGTACCTGAAGCACTTAGGGAGAAGGTGTTGAGAGAGTGCCATGCCACACCGTTTTCTGGCCATCTTGGGATTAACAAGATGTATGAGCTAGTGTGCAGGGAGTTTTGGTGGCCACGCCTCAGCTCTTCAGTCAGGGACTTTTGCAGGTCTTGTGATACCTGTCAGCGCACAAAAGGGACTGCAGCTGTACCTTATGGTTTGCTTCAGCCACTGCCTATTCCGGATGGACCTTGGCAGAGCATTTCCCTTGATTTAGTGACTGATTTACCTGTCTGTTGCGGGTTTGACTCCATTGTGGTTTTTGTTGATAGGTTTTCTAAGTTGTGTGTCTTGGCTGCATGCACTAAAACCATCACTGCACCTCAACTTGCACAACTGTTTATTGATAAGGTCTTTGTTAGGTTTGGGATGCCTACATCCATTGTTAGTGACAGAGATCCTCGTTTCACTAGTCACTTCTGGAAGGCCTTTGTTAAGTTGTTAGGCACTGACATTGCTATGGCTACTGCTTACCACCCTCAGACCGACGGGCAGACAGAGAGAATGAACAGAACTATGGAAGACATGTTAAGAGGGTTTGTGGGCCCGAGACAGACTGATTGGTGCAAGTACCTCAGCATGGTGGAGTTTGCATATAACAACTCTCTCCAGGCTTCAACCTTGCATACACCCTTCTTTTTGAACCATGGGCGCCACCCCCTTACTCCTTTGTCTTCTGCTGTTCCTTCACGTTCTGCTAACCCTGCAGTTTCTGAGTGGGTTGAGGGGCTGCAGACTGCCTTAAAAAGTGCCCGGTCTAACCTTGCCTCTGCACAGCAACGGCAGAAGTCCTATGCAGATAAGAAGAGACGAGACCACCCTTTCAAGGTGGGGGACCAGGTGCTGCTGGCAGCCAGGAAGAACCAGCTGGCGCCTGGGCTCTCGTCAAAGTTATCACCTAAGTATTTTGGGCCCTTTCTCATTGCTGCAGCAGTTGGTTCGAGAGCGTTTAGACTTGTTTTGCCTGAGCCTGTTAATATTCATCCTGTGTTTTATGTTTCTCAGCTGAAGCCTTATGTGTCTTCATCCTCACCTATGACTGTTACTTCACCTCCTCCGTTGTATGCAGATAAGCGTGGCGGCGTTTATGAAGTGGAGGCTATTCTGGCTAAGAGGAGAGTTGGAAAGTCCTGGCAGTACTTGGTCAAGTGGAAAGGCTATGATGAGACTGAGAACACTTGGGAGCCTCTTGCCCATGTTCGCCATCTGGCCGATGACGTGGCAGTTGCACCAGTCCTTTCTTAAGTCCCACTTGCGGGCATCCCTTGATTAAGCCACTTGCGGCTTGAGGACTTTTCCAGCCACTTGCGGCTGATGACCCTTGGACTTCGCCAGCCAGCTTGGATCAGGGAGGGAGGGTGGGAGGGTCTGGGAGGGTGGTGGAATCATGAATTGGGACTTGCATGCATGTCTCTTGCTTCTATGTTTTGCATGGGTTATGTTTCTTTATCCCGGCTCCATTTTGTGATGCACATGCTATGCAGTGTAGCTGCAAATTGTAGTTCCGTGACTGCATGACTTGCTTGGTATCTTACCCATGAGATACACCATGTGGCAGTTAGTGTGTATAGCTTGCTGCTCTAGGCAATATGCCTTGTGCCTTTTGATGGAAAGCCACCTCAAGCGAAGGTTACACTGCGAGGCAGGGTAACTGGACCTAGGGTTTGGACAAGTGCTAGTCTGAGGACTCAACCTAATTGTTTCATCACTGGTGTGAGTGCTGTCTAGAGAGTTCGTCCCCTAAGTTGGAGGATCCGCTTGCAGACGATAGTCCTTAGAATGTTAAGGTATTCGAGCGTTGAGCAGATGAGTCCCTCGTCTGTGTCGTGCTAAACTTGCTTGTGGACTTCATCCTCTGACTTGCAGTAGTTAGTAACTATAGGAGGTGTGATTATCTATAGTTACAGTAAGCAGGGTTCGTGATACCCCTGTCTTACGTTTGTGGCCCCATTGCCATAAACACCATCTCATAGCTTATGCCAAGGGGGAGGGCATGTAGCATTTCCTAGGGTCTAATGCTCTAGTATGGTCCTTGGCATTGCTCTATGACTTGCCATGTGATCTGAGTTCGCAGTACAACCTCGCTCAGGTAGTTCGCTCGGTTGCCCGACTACACGTCTGTGGCAGTACACTGTACATTCAACCCTGGATGGCATTAAGGGTGGACCTGCGGCTCATTCATGTAACACTCTTTCCGTGCACATCACGAATTGTCTGATTCCTAAACTCTCTTCCGCTGATATACTACAGTGTGTGTGTGTGTGTGTGTGTGTGTGTGTGTGTGTGTGTGTGTGTGTGTGTGTGTGTGTGTATATATATACATATACCGTACCATCGCAAAATATTGACCCAGGATTGGGGGGTCAACATTAAAAATATTCCGATTTCCGGCAGGGAAGGGGAAAATAACAGGAATTTTTGGGGGGTCAAATTAAAAATATGGGTCAATATTTTGCGACGGTACGGTATATATAAATATATATATATATATATATATATATATATATATATATATATATATATATATATATATATATATATATATATATATATATATATATATATATATATATATATATATATATATATATATATATATATATATATATATATATATATATATATATATATATATATATATATATATATATATATATATATACCGTACCGTCGCAAAAGATTGACCCATATTTTTATTTTGACCCCCCAAAAAGCCCGATTTATTAATTAAAAATAAGAAAAAATCCTAAAAATAATGGCGCAAATTATTGACCCCCCTCTCAAGAAAGTTAAAAATATTCTTAATATCCTCATATCCTAACCTACATCAGCACTGAATAACACTTAATTGGCCCAAACCTTCATTACCGAATTTTTATATAATATCAAAGTGTCTCGAGAACTCTCCTACACCTCGTAGGCGTCCCGTATGCTGGAAAAAATTCCAGAAAATAATGTCGCAAAATATTGACCCCCCTCAACCGGCAGTTTATTCATAAATTTAATTTTGACCCCCCAAAAACGTCGTGGGTCAATATTTTGCGACGGTACGGTATATATATATATATATATATATATATATATATATATATATATATATATATATATATATATATATATATATATATATATATATATATATATATATATATATATATATATATATATATATATATATATATATATATATACCGTACCGTCGCAAAAAGATTGACCCAGGAAGGGGGGGTCAACATAAAAAATATTCCGAAATCCCGCAGGGAAGGGGAAAATAACGGGATTTTTTGGGGGGTCAAAATAAAAATATGGGTCAATATTTTGCGACGGTACGGTATATATATATATATATATATATATATATATATATATATATATATATATATATATATATATATATATATATATATATATATATATATATATATATATATGTATATATATATATATATGTATATATATATATATATATATATATATACATATATATATATATATATATACATATATATATACATATATATATATATATATATATACGGTACCGTCGCTAATTATTGTTCATTATAATTTATTTGAACACCCAAAAAGGCCAGATAATAATTAAAAATGTTAAAAATGAGAAAATTTAATGACGGTAAATGTTGAACACCCCCCTCGAGGGGTTTTCTGAATATTTTAAATTTCTGAACATCTCCAAAAACTACCAGAGAACCTTCTAAACATCTAGATAATGTTTAAACACTCTTAAAAATGTCTTAGCCAACAAGAACCTCTAACTCCATATGTATCACCCACAGTAGTCCACCTCGGGACGTGATGATGTCCCGCCCTACTCAACTAACTCTAGATCGCTATCTTGGCTACAACTTGAGTCATTCTCTGATTCACTGCCTTCGTCAACTAATCTGAGCTCTGTCTCTGCCTCTGAGCTGTCATCTGTCTCCTCTTCAATCACTGTGGGCTTGTTTTTGCTGCCTTTAGGTCGCCCCCTCTTTCTCTTAGGTTCAGCTGGTGCAACTGCTGGATTTGGCTTGTTCTTTGCACAAAATCGGTTTTTAGGCGATGAAAATACCACCCATTATTTTTTAATGGTGCAATAGTGTCTTCCCATCCGTGCAAGTCGGGGATGCACGTGCCCCTCGTTTTTATTCCGAAAATTAATGGCGGAAATTATTGAACACCCGATTTTGGGGTTTAATCAATATTTATAAATTTGAACACCTAAGTAATTATGTGAACAATAATTAGCGACGGTACGGTACATATATATATATATATATATATATATATATATATATATATATATATATATATATATATATATATATATATATATATATATATATATATATATATATATATATATATACCGTACCGTCGCAAAAGATTGACCCATATTTTTATTTTGACCCCCAAAAAGCCCGATTTACTAATTAAAAATAAGAAAAAATCCTAAAAATAATGGCGCAAATTATTGACCCCCCTCTCAAGAAAGTTAAAAATATTCTTAATATCCTCATATCCTAACCTACATCAGCACTGAATAACACTTAATTGGCCCAAACCTTCATTACCGAATTTTTATATAATATCAAAGTGTCTCGAGAACTCTCCTACACCTCGTAGGCGTCCCGTATGCTGGAAAAAATTCCAGAAAATAATGTCGCAAAATATTGACCCCCCTCAACCGGCGGTTTATTCATAAATTTAATTTTGACCCCCCAAAAACGTCGTGGGTCAATATTTTGCGACGGTACGGTATATATATATATATATCCCTTCCTTTATTTGATGTATGTAATAATATATGGCTACATAGCGTACACCTCCATTCCTCGTCTCGTACACCTCCCTATTATAGGTCTATATAATATATATACAATATCCGTATACGGTACGTACCCTCATATCCTAATATAAGGATGTATCTTCCCTTTTACCAGTGTATCCCGCTGCAGATGGAACCTCGCACAGCCTGTGTGCACCCATCGATTTCCCCAGCTTCTTGTATACTGACCAGTTACACGCCCTTGATTTGCATCCATATGAAAATGCCATTCTCACAAATGTATATCCCCTACCCTTTACTACCCGATGATTACATAACAGATTACGCCATGCTACAATCTTTATTGCAGCACTTAATCCATCGGGAAATCTGATTGGATCTGCTTCACTGCACATTCTAATGCTTACATGGGGACGAACGGTTATGAGGTCCAGTTTGTGTGGGATCCATTAGTGCACAATCCCCATATAGGGAGCTCACCCTGTGCGCTTGACAGCTGGTTATGAAGAAAAAATCCGAGAAGGACGATGGCATGATTAACAGGGTAAAAAAAATGATTTCCCTTGGACTGCATGAATATCTGCAGCTGGCCGGACGTCTGCTGTTCACATGTAGAGGTCAACCTATTCATGCGCCGGTACAGCTTTGCACGCATTACTAGCATTAAATGGGTCAAATTATCATATCATATAATCTAGATCTTATATCATTTCATATCATAGCATCTCACATCATCTCAATACCATGTCAATATTGGAAAATTCAAATTAATTTCATATCCTATTATCATTATTATGGTGTTACGTTGTAACATTACATAGTATATACGGTGTTGACAGCATATATGGTGTCGACAGATAAGCTCAGACTTGGACTCCAAATGCATTTTTGTGCATGGCGCTCATGTAATCACAGAAGGCTACATGTATATTGTACGTACAATATTTGTGACGAAGGGGTTCTTCGCAAACCCTCTAGTTACTAGAGTCTAGGTGCTGGACAATGCGATATCGTAACTGTCCAGCCTCCTATGAGGCCTCCTCCCTCCTCCTCCCACAGCAAATACGCCCAAACGGCTATGACCTCATTTAAAATTAAAGAGTGAAGCCTATTCTAAGCGCACACCATAGATCCATCATGCAGGGACGCGGAATCTAGGGGCCAAATATTCAAGGTGATAATGAGGGGGGGGGGGGAGAGAGAGAGAGAGAGAGAGAGAGAGAGAGAGAGAGAGAGAGAGAGAGAGAGAGAGAGAGAGGAGAGAGAGAGAGAGAGAGAGAGAGAGAGAGAGAGAGAGAGAGAGAGAGAGAGAGAGAGAGAGAGCGAGAGAGAGAGGGGGAGAGGGGGGGGGGAGAGAGAGAGAGAGAGAGAGAGAGAGAGAGAGAGAGAGAGAGAGAGAGAGAGAGAGAGAGAGAGAGAGAGAGAGAGAGAGAGGGGGGGGGGGGGGGGGGGGGGGGGGAGAGAGAGAGGAGAGAGAGGAGAGAGAGGAGAGAGAGAGGAGAGAGAGGAGGAGGAGAGAGGAGAGAGAGAGGAGGGGAGAGGGAGAGAGG
>MVGU01001653.1:0-7500 GCA_002005505.1 Botryococcus braunii
GGGTGGCTAGCAAGGAAATGATGTTATCTATGTTTTAGCATAGATTTTCATCTAACAGTTTGTAAAATATTTTAGCATAGATTTTTATCTAATAGTTTGTAAAATAAACTGCTTCAATCACGAAAGGTGAAAAGCTCGAGGTTCCTGATTGTGCAACCAATGGGCATGCATCAAAGTCTGGCATTATCAAGGTGCCTTGAACAGCATCTTAAGATTTTACTCCCCCCGCCCTCTTAGGGGTAAGCCCGCAGCACACATGCCATTGTATTAAGGTGTCAACGCTGCATGTGTACGGCTTCCCTTGTAACAATTTGCAAGTCATGGACACAAGGAGGGAGGTGGAGAGAACAGTTTTTAGAACTTAAATTAGAATTTCAGAAATACTGAGTGGTGAAGGTTACAGAAGGCAACGTTCAACCACTTATAGATGCAATGGTGCCTATTAGAAGCAATTGTTGTTCTGATATAAAGACGGCCACGCATTCATACGACCCTCTTGTGCTCGGTGGATGGAACTTCAGTGCAGGCCATGGAAATCCTTTAAAAAAGGAGAGAATGGCGTACCACTCCTTCCCTGCGGGACGTCAGGGAGGCAGCAGCAACGTCGGCAAGGACAGAGATGGCCAAAACGCCAAGGAGTGCCCATTCGGCGAGGGCCAGTCGGAAACAACCTGGTCCAGGGCAGATTTGAAGTCAATTACCAAAACTTGCACTATTTAATTCATTTGGGTACTTCATATGTATCAAAATCGTTAACAATCTCTGCGGATTAGGGTCAGGTTCAAGGACGTTTACGACCGACAATGACATCGTTCATTGCTAAAGGCAAAAAGATGAGAAACGTGTGTAAAATACTAGAATAGTCTTATGAATCTTTTGAACAACAGTGTAAGTGCCTTTTCAGAGCATATGAAACGTACGTCTTCTCGATCTGGATGATCCGCAGAACCCCAGAGCGGGCAACCTTTCGCAGTGCCTTTTGCACCAATCTTCCAAATTAAAATGTCCATTCGATGCTTCAATGATCGAAAATGAAGCCATATCGTACTCTTGGAAAGCTCGGTATGTGTGACGGCGGCACCGGTGACCAAGGCGGACCCTCCTCTCTTGAGCGTGCTACGGCCACTGCTATGATTAAGACTATTGATGCTGTCTAGTATGAAACTTGTTCTTGTTTGAATGTTTAGCCTGTTGTTGAGTTGCGAAACTGATGCTGCATAGGACATTCGACCCGATTAAATACTTGATGGATGCGTGCCGAACGATCTTCTTGGATTCGATCATCTCGTTTCATTAATCCGAATGGGTTGCGGCAGGGGTGCGAAGGCCCATTCCTGGATCCGAAGGCCAATGCTTCCGGATGTCTGCTCTGAAGCCATCGAATCGACAGGCACTATATCGGCGCGTCATCGGGACCGTTCCGGCAGGAAGGGGCCGCAAGTAAACACTATTGAACTATGTTTCGGGCCCTTAAGAGAGTCTCTCCCTTCATATTTCGGGCCCCTAAGAGAGTCCCTCCTTTCACGTTTACCCTTTTATCTGTCCCAAAGACACCGTATTCACGGTGAAGCGGCCCTTGTGAAGTTCACGCAGCCAGATCGAGAAGATCCCCGGATATAAAGTCGGGATCTTCTCGATGCGGTTGCGTGAACTTCAAAGGCGGTTTCTATCTGCCATCTTCCACGGCTATCCAGGTTTTCATGGTCCTCCAATGGACGTGAAAAAAAAAAGTCCCACAGAAGTTACGGCTGTCCTCCAGTGGACGTGGAAGACTTTTGCTAGTAAACTATGTATATATAGTTTACATAAATAGTCCAGCAAGTACAATTTAGGTGACGGGGTCACGGCTGTACATGTTCCGCACCCACAAACAAGGGATTCTCACCTAGGTGAGAAGAAACAGTACTGGAAATCCTTGCAAGCGTGTCCTCTTGCGAACAAACTGATCTTTGGACCTTCCATGCTTATGAGGTTAAAAGCTATTGAGGTACTCCTGTCCGATGAGCCGGGGCCAGGCAGGTGTGCGTACATTAATATTGAATGGAGCCAAGCCATTCCTTATAAGGAGCCAAGGTTGCGTCTACTGCATCCATCTCAATATGAACACGGATGCAGTAGACGCAAGCTTGGATCCTTATGGGGAATGGCTAATTAGCTCCATTCACATTTAGCTCCTTAACGAATGTGTCTCCCCTGGTTCCCCTGCTATTGCGCGCGCTCGTTTCTCTTTATTACTGGGCAACCCTAGCCTTACAGAAGACTCAGGGTACACAGGGTACTCAGCCTTCACGGGGCACTCAGCCTTCACAGGGTACTCAAGGGTACACAGGGTACTCAGCCTTCACAGGGTACTCAGCCTTCACAGGGTACTCAGCCCCGTTTTGTGCTTTGCGGACAGTGATGCTCCTGCCACCAAAACCTCCATGGGCGTGCTTTCGTCCTTTTCAAGGTTGACCCTGCCACTCCGGGTTTCAAACAAGCTTCGGTTCAGTGGAGATTACATGGGATTACATGAGATTACATGGGCTTCCCACAGAGACCACTACAAATCGTACCGGGAGGGATCCCATCAGCCCATCCTATACGTAGCTACGTACATAGTGTGTGTGTGTGATGCTATGATGGGTGATGTGTAATGTTAAAAAGGTAACCTCCGGGTAGAGGAGAGAAATTGTACTTTTTCGTGATTGACAATATTACCTTGCCTATAGAGTGGCATCTAGTCTCCCTAAGCCAGTCTTGTTTCAATCGTGTTCAAAGAATGTGAAAGATTTTTGTGTGCTGTAGTTGGCATTGTGTAGTATACAATCCCGTTAGTACCGTTGTGTCCTCCTCTCCAGAAAGCTCTCCTCACCTCGAGAAAGCTCTCTCATCACTCTTTCCCCCTCCCATGGGGAGCCAGTCCCCCCCCCCCGTCCCCCTTCTCTCTCTCTCTCTCTCCTCTCTCTCTCTCTCTCTCTCTCTCTCTCTCTCTCTCTCTCTCTCTCTTCTCTCTCTCTCTCTCTCCTTCTCTCTCTCTCTCTCCTCTCTCTTCTCTCTCTCTCTCTCTCTCTCTTCTCTCTCTCTCTCTTCTCTCTCTCTCCTCTCTCTCTCTCTCTCCCCCCTCTCTCCCTCTCCCTCTCCCTCTCCCTCTCTCCGTCCCTCCTCTCCCTCTCCTCCTCCCTCTCCCTCCCTCCCTCCCTCCCTCCCTCCCTCCCCCCCCTCCCCTCCCTCCCTCCCTCCCTCCCTCCCCCCCCCTCCCTCCCTCCCTCCCTCCTCCCCCCCCCCCTCTCTCTCTCTCTCTCTGTCTCTCTCTCTCTCTCTCTCTCTTCTCTCTCTCTCTCTCTCTCTCTCCTCTCTCTCTCTCTCTCTCTCCTTCACAACACACAACACACACTCACTCACTCTCTCTCTCTCTCTCTCTCTCTCTCTCTCTCTCTCTCTCTCTCTCTCTCTCTCTCTCTCTCTCTCTCTCTCTCTCTCTCTCTCTCTCTCTCTCTCTCTCTCTCTCTCTCTCTCTCTCTCTCTCTCTCTCTCTCTCTCTCTCTCGCTCTCTCGCTCTCTCTCTCTCTCTCTTCCCCCCCTCCCTCCCAATCTCCCTCCTCCACCCCCCGACCCCTAACCCCTCACTTTCTCATCATGTACGATTATTTGTTTTTCCGACTCTTGGTTGCGCAATGCATGCACTGGTCTCCCAATGCAATGCACTTTTCTGGACAGTTACAAAACACGAATCACCAAGGTCATAGAGAAAGCCATCCTACTCTCGCGAAAGTCGTAGCCCAATACAGTACAGTATCCCATAATGCACAATAATGACGTTATTTCAATGGTAAGGCCTACTTGTACTTTACAACGAGCTCGAGCTGATACGATGCCAAGTACTTGTGGTAGGGAACTAGTGGTATGAGGAACGAGCCTATGCAAAAGTAAAAAGTATGCGGAAATAGATTACCATCACCATCGATGTTGGTCGAAGCAACGCCCTGCTGCACCCAAGAGATACTAAAGAAACATGCGATCGAGGAACAAAAATATGAGGTACGGATCAGGAGATGAGCAGCACTTATGCGACAGTGTCGGCCGGTGTGTGTGTGTGTGTGTGTGTGTGTGTGTGTGTGTGTGTGTGTGTGTGTGTGTGTGTGTGTGTGTGTGTGTGTGTGTCTGTGTCTGTGTCTGTGTCTGTCTGTGTGTGTGTGTCTGTGTCTGTCTGTGTGTGTGTGTGTGTGTGTGTGTGTGTGTGTGTGTGTGTGTGTGTGTGTGTGTGTGTGTGTGAATGGATGGGTGTGTGCGTGGGTGCATGCGCGCGTGTGTGGTGCGTGTGCCATTGTGCGCGTGTGCGTATGTGCGTGCGTGTGTGTGTGAGTGTGAGTGTGTGAGTGTGTGTGTGTGTGAGTGTGTGTGTGTGCGTGTGTGCGTGTTGTGAGGTGTGAGTGTGTGCGTGAGTGTGTGCGTGTCTGTGTGCGTGTGAGTGTGAGTGTGAGTGTGTGTGAGTGAGTGGTGTGTGTGTGTGTGTGTGTGTGTGTGTGTGTGTGTGTGTGTGTGTGTGTGTGTGTGTGTGTGTGTGTGTGGGGTGCGTGGGTGAGTGGGTGAGTGAGTGAGTGAGTGAGTGAGTGAGTGAGTGAGTGAGTGAGTGAGTGAGTGTGTGTGTGTGTGTGTGTGTGTGTGTGTGTGTGTGTGTGTGTGTGTGTGTGTGTGTGTGTGTGTGTGTGTGTGTGATATATTAACATTTATGCGTGATTTCAGGAAGTAAGAGATAAGGAAGTCATCGACGAAAGCGTGTTACGTAATGTTTTGTAACGTACTCATAACATTGGCTGTCCAATCCGATGTTGCAGTCAATAATACAGAATTCAACTGCACGTCTGTATGCCTAAGATTTCACGTCCCCAAGCACTGGTTTTCTTGAAGGCATTCAACAGACGTGCAAGCTACGTCACTTCCCTGGGCCTCCTATGCTTTGTCAGCATAGGTACGGCGCTCTTCTTAATCTCTGACAATTAGTTCAAAACCTAATTCTACGGAACTGCTCGCCTACCAGAGACCTTATTATATGTACATACTGGTGGCAAGAAACACAGGTTCGGATGCTCGAACCGTTAATTAGCTGCTTATACAAGTATTCTACTTGCAAGACTAATCTATATTTATGCGCAGTCCTGTTACAACAGGACATGGCGATTCCTTTGAGGGCGATACCGCCAAGGAGTAAAACCTCAGGGCGGGGATAACTCTCCTGTGATCTTTTGCAAGTCACTCTACGGATGTTGTATTCATGACTTGCATTACAAACCAATTGGTTTATAATCCGCTTCTCAACTATCTGCGGGGAGTTCCACTGCTATACGCCGACGTCTTTTCAAATACGGGTTCATTAAGAGTTCGAGCAAAACTTATTCCTGCCACAGTTCAGGTGCCTTTAAGGGTTCGATTGCTCAGGGGCATGAGCGGGTCCGTTCAAAAGGTCATTTCCTATCTTTCAACTAGTTGATCACTTCAGAAAATTGATTTTGTTTCAGGGTTTGCACGAAAACCCTGCCAGATAATTCCTTCCAATAATTGGAATTCAAGTATTGAAACAATTGCAGGCCTGGTGGTAACCAGGCCTGATCAGTGCTCAAGCTCCCCAAATCTCCAGGGGATTATCTGGCTGATGAGGGCAATTCGCCATTGGATACAGCTAACATAAGGTGGCAGCTCCATGCTTTAGCAAGCACCGTAGTGCAAACACTCATACATGAAAACAAATACGTGGCCGCGCAGCAATCAAGGCCTGTCATTTGCAGGCATGCTAAGCTACGTAGCTGTGGGGCATGCAAGGGGCAAATATAGGCAGACCCTGGGGAAATAGCAGGATTTGCAAATACCTGAAATAGCACAGGTAGATTAGAAGCATTTGCAGTGTAGCCCACCTGACACAGTATTGCGCTTCATATATAAGGCAACGAGACCTACCCATGGTTTACCAATTGTACTTCTAAACCGTACAGCACGTGGCCAGAGACACTCTGCCCTGGGAGCCCCAACGGTGATGGCTGTCAAGACCATTCATCAGAATCCCGGACGAGTGCCCCGCTGCTGCACGTTCCTAAGCCCAATCAAGCAGCATACATGACAATATGTACTTGTATGACAGACATGAAAGCGCATATTGCTGGTCTGTAGGAATGTGTTGGTATACTACAGTATAACCAACATCATGATGTTCTGCATGATCTGCTCGCTTCATGCATCATAGCATCACAGCAAGTCCTGTATTAGAGTGATCGCCAATGACATTGGAATCGCTCTTTTACCTGCACGACTGAGCCAGCCTCCACCCCAACCTCTGCAAATAGAGAGGTAGGATAGTAAATTGCAACAAAACGCAAAAAAGGCAATGCATGTATTATATGTACCGGCCCTCATTACGGGTTGCTGCAAGTAACGTACAGCAATGTCCTTTCCAAATTCAATGCACATTGCACAAGAGATGACAGTCCAAAGCATGGTCCACATCAAGCAAATATGTCAAGCAGATGTCATGCTGTGACAATCTGTCCGCTTTCATTTGTCGGTATCATGACACGTTGGCCGGATGGGTCCGCTGTGACGTCCAGGGTGACACAGGTTTAGCCACTCAAGGAGATGACTGCGGGAGGAGCAGGGGTAGCGATTGTGGTAACCAGGCTGACTGTGGCGGGAGGGGGTGGCGACGAAACTGGAGGAGGTGGGGGCGACCGAGCTGCCTGATAGGCTGTAATGTATGCAGTCAGACTTGTTGTTGTGGCTCCAGTTGCTACCTTTGGTGGTGGCGGCGGCGTCTGCAAATGTACAGGAAGTTATCAGCCATGCTTTGAAGCCTTGCTGTATTGTCTGCTTTGGCTTGCAAATGTACGAGAATTTCTCCGCACTGCCTTGAAGTCTCATTCAGGAGCATTCAGTGGCAGGATGATGTTTGAATGAATAAGAAATAGGAATCTGGTGGACTTTTGAACCTGTATGTATTGCTGCATGCACCTGTCTGTATTTTTGAACCTGTATGTGATGTGCAAGCGGCCTTGCTGACTACATGAAATGAGTTTCGCCTGTGTACATTATAGAAATGATGTTTGTTCCAGAACAGAAAACCAGTACCATACTTGCATTAAAACAGTGTTGGATTCCCCTATCATATCTCAATTTTATATTTCACCAGTCTAAACAGTGCCACAATGTGAAGCTCATGTGCTGTCCTCCCCCCCCCCCCCCTCGCCTGTGTACTTTGCCTAGTATACCTTTCATGCCAATATGTGTTATTTCTGCAATTTCTTGGGGAACATCATGCATTATTTCACTCACGTGCTTTGTACATTCAATACTTCCCTGAGAGTCCCACACATGTGAAGTGCATGCATGTACTTAGTTATAAACTTTTAAGTCATTGAAGGTTCTTTTGAACAACTGCTGCATACTGATCAAATGCTAACATGTACAAATAAAACAATGACGGTTTTATTTGTTTATGAAAGGGTAAGGATGCTTACCGGTGCAGTTGTACAG
>MVGU01001653.1:12500-22500 GCA_002005505.1 Botryococcus braunii
TACCGCCCTCGCCGTGCGATCCCACAGCTTGGAAGCTACGGCATATCAAGCGAACGAGCGGACTCCCCTTAGCGGAGAGTCTCCGGCGGAGACCCGGTTGTTTGCCTGATGAATCCGCAGCTTCGAAGCTGTTGAATTGTATTCCCGGCGTCGCAGCGCGGAGTCCCGCTGGGGACATGCTGCAAACCATCACACTAGACAACACTAGAACTGAACACCTGACCCCAAGAATAATGCCCGGTCCACCCATCCAAATCTCGTGAGATGGTAACTTCCAACAAACTCCAGAGCCCGCGTTTAAATGTAAAATTGAAATATATCAGTCTCAGGCCCCCGGTTTAGCCTTTCCTGCAGTGGCACTACCGCACATGCTAGAGATCAGTCAAAAAACAAATTACAGCCACTCTCTTGCTGATATGTGCAATATTTAACATTATTAAGCTTGAAAATATTTCAACACGTTTACGGTTCGTATGGTTTCCGTGACCCAAACTGAACCAGAACGTCCTCATCAAAGGTATGGCCCAAAGGTACAACCAGTCATATTAGAGAGAAAACGTTGAGCCCCCTATCCATCACTGTTATTATTTGTACTACTTTATCTCCCCTGGAATCAACATTGTCAAGAACAGCGTGGAAATTTTGATTGAATCAAAGTATGTGCCACGATCGTTTGCACTATACTGATCAATCATGACGTTCGTGTGCCACAAAATCCGTCCATCATTGCACATGCGAGCTTTACAATGAAATGATTGAACTTTTCTAGACCACAATGTCACCAAGATAGTTATAGTAACTACTAACTCAATCGGAATAGATTCCGGGCATTGCAGCTGCTGAACAAGCGAGTTTAACGGATATTACATACACCTGTTTACAATTTAAAAATACTTTAGATACACAAATTCTTGCAATAGATCTTGGAAAATTCTACATCTACCTATATTCTTAAACTCATACGGAGATTCAGGAGAAGTCTACTTTACCTAACATATCTGCACAGATAACCCATGTCCATGGAAACGGCCGTTAGAGCTTGAGCAGGTCCATTGTATTGTATGCACCAACGTGTGCTCACGCCTAAAACCGTTTAGGCCTAGGCACAGCTGATATTACAATGCTTGGTCCTGCAGGGTCCCAAGCTTAAGTGCATGCAAGGGCCTGCCACATGCATATGGAAATCACTAGGTAGGGGTAGTATGGCAGTATTTGTGGACCTTACGCCCTGGCAAAATAATGTGGCAGCATACCATGCATAGTGGAATGGGTTGCTTAGCAGTTTCTGTCGATTCAGAAAGGAATCTTAAGGTTTGGCGATGCCCTTGATCATCACCTTTCAGTTTTTCGAGATTTTGCGTTCAAGTTAGAGTTCTTGACATAAAAGACAGGGTTCACGTGTTCTCCACAGTACTGTGGAGACTAGTTTCACGTGTAGCTCAAAAGTCTAGCTGCTCATTCCTAGACCCTGATCATAAGAGTAGGAGGAAGGAATCACCATCTGCAAGGACACCCACGGACTTGAAGTTTTCTTAACACCCTTGGGTTTGCAAGACCTTCGGTGGGACTGGCCCACCTTTGAGTTTGCAAGACCTTCGGAGGGACTGGCCCACCTTTGAGTTTGCAAGACCTTCGGAGGGACTGGCCCACCTTTGAGTCTGCAAGACCTTCGGAGGGACTGGCCCACCTTTGAGTTTGCAAGACCTTCAGAGGGACTGGCCAAACCGCCATCTCCGTCCCTCTGCCTTGGCACTCCCACGTCCGTTGCGCTTCAGTTCTACCCGTTAGGCAAGGGTAATCTGAGCAGGAACTGATGAGTCACCTCGCTTGATACACCATGTCACCAGCCACACCACTTAGCTAAGGTACATCATGACTAATGGTTGATCAGCCATTAGTCATTAGCAACTGGTTATCACTTCCTACCTAGATCATGATCATGTCAGTTGATCACTTAGCTGGCTTGTACGTACAGATTACTTACCAATATATTATAATATATAGTATATACAACGTATGTATACGAGTCAAGACATATACGTTGTACTAGACTGGTATATCTGTAGATATCTAGTATATCTGTACTATTATAATTCTTTCTGCAAGTGTGCCATATATGTCATGGTCTATATGCGTATAGACCGTACGGTCCTTGTGCTCTCTGGGTGTCAACTTATTAGCTAAAATTGCAGTACACATTCATTCAAGTGGCGTGGAATATACCCAGATGGTCTGCAGATGGTAAACCATTCGCGTGCATTATTTATGCAAGGACTGTACACGATACAAGAGTGTACCTCAAACAACGAGTGTTCCTTACACTGTCATGACCAGTGACAAACAGCATGCTCGCCCAGCATAAGACACACATTCTAATCACAGTCTGCATTGCTGCCCCGTACTAGGCACGAGTATGGACTACGTGTGCACATACCCGTGCTGACGGGTGCTCAGCAACTGCGAAGACCACCTTCTAAAGTGAATTGTCGACCTTTGCAGTGCACTATTCCGGGATACGAAGACTTTTCGAAAAAGTCTTCATCAGAAACTAAACACGGCATGATAAACAATATGAAGCGCATCCGTGCGGTTCATATTGTTTTCAAGATATTACACTGTAGTCATGTATACTACCATGACACATGTGGAATATATATTGTACAGTATATATTCCTGATGAGGAAACTCTGAGAACCTGAGCCCCACGTTGTGCTCCTACGGCCTGAGGGATAGATCCTTCGCAAGGCGCCTGCAGATGAGGCCTCTCCCATCAGCAGTCACAATCCCCTGCTGCGCTGACGGATATGGCGTAATTATAAACTGAGTTGCTCAAAGATTGAGCTGCGTCAAAATTTTGACGCTGTGCGTGCGCGTGCACAGACACACACACACACACACACACCCCACACACACACACGCACACACATCCCCGTTATCTAAGGATGTAGAGCGAAGACCTTCGGTCTATAACCTGGGATCATGTTTATGCAGGTTTAGACCCCGCAGATCCTTTACCCTGCTTCAGAAGCACCTGAGAACAAACGCGAAAGTATAAGGCTCATTAGAAAGTTCCCAGCAGCCACACCATGTCCCTGTAGGACCAGGAGCAATTTGTTTCTGGGGTAGGTAGGAACGGTAAAAAGTTTCCGAACATGGTGGTTATTCCAGGCCAGTCTTGGGACAGTTAGTATATCGCCCCTTGATGCAAGTCAACCACAAGAAAAGGTCAATGTTGTATAGCTGTAATCCTGTCTGTTCTGGATCCGTCCATTTGGTAGAATCAAGAAACGCAAAACCCCACACCAGTCCCACCTGTTTGGTCTCATTTGCACATCAAAGTTCTTACCCTCTAGCGGGAACATGAGCATGTCTGAATGGAGGCATGCACACGCACACCCCCTCCCCTTCTCCCCAACACTAACGCACGCACGCAAAATATACGCATGCACGGACAAACACACACACACACACACACACACACACACACACACACACACACACACACACACACCGCGCGCGCGCGCGCGCGGGCGAACGGATCTCGCGGGCTTTCTGGGACAAGCGAAAGCAATTGCTACACTGTGGCCCAACTCTCAAAGACCCCCAAGATGGACAAAGTTTGGTAGGCAATTCATTACTATGGCGACATCTCTTGGAAACTGAAAGAGCCCATAATCGCTCTGTTCTGGTAGTAAAACCAGAACCGTCTTCTGCAGATGTCTTGTGCAAAGCGGTGATATCACCGTACTCCAAAACTATTTTGAGGATTACTATATTGAGCTTCTTTGCAGATTGGGGGACTTTCGGTCAGTCTTCTAACAAAGAAGTCTGACCGAAAGGAAGCGGCAGGAAGAACTCATTGTCATGCCTGAAAATGAATTCGCTGAACCTCATTCTCCCATCAGTGAATGCACCTCGGGGTCTCCTGCTACAACCAACGTAATGCTTGGCTGCCTGATCTCCTTCCTGTTCCTCTTCAGCCTTGCTAATCAAAGGAAGCGTCATATAGGCCAATGAAACTGTTCCAAGTATTCAGATGACTCCTGTAAACGAGGTCCGACTTCATTCAAGGTTATTCATCCTCGGATAAATCGAAAGCGAATTTGCCCGTCCCATCCCATCTACGGCCTCGAAGGTTGAATCTTCTGCAGAAGATCTTTGCAGGATGACTGGACCGCCCACAAGCTGACCCGACCATGGCTTCAAAGAATTTTCTTGTATTGCAATGGATTGAATGACTCAACCTGCCGAGTGATGACTCACCCTAGGGGCCTGACAATGGCATAGCTCGACCTGTGCAGGAGATGGCGTCCTATCCTGCCAGCGAAATGACAGAGGAGGGCGGAGGGCTGGCAGTGACGGAGATCAAGCTGACCATCGCAGGAGGTGGGGGAGGGGAGGGTGGGCTAGGTGGGGGAGGCCGGGATGCTTTATAGGCCGATATGTACACGCTCAAGCTCGTTGTGGTGTCCCCTGTGGCGATCTTGGGTGGTGGTGGGGGTGCCTGCATTGCCCCACATCTCAAATTATCAACGTTGCTAATGTCGATCCCGCATAACCGGAGCCCCCCCCCGTCTCTCTCTCTCTCTCTCTCTCTCTCTCTCTCTCTCTCTCTCTCTCTCTCTCTCTCTCTCCTCTCTCTCTCTCTCTCTCTCTCTCTCTCTCTCTCTCTCTCTCTCTCTCTCTCTCTCTCTCTCTCTCTGTGTGTGTGTGTGTGTGTGTGTGTGTGTGTGTGTGTGTATGTGTGTGTGTGTGTGTGTGTGTGTGTGTGTATGAGCGGGCCCATTCCCGTGCATGTATGAACAACCAGATGTGCCACTGCCGGTGCAGCTGCGTGTGTGCTTGTTGGGGATTGTCGCACCTGCTGCACTACAAACTCAAGGCCGTCCAAGATATTCTTTCACACTGACTCAGAAACCCACTAGACATCTGCGGCAGCTAGGGTAAATCTCAAAGGATGCATGGAAACACACTGCCGCCCTCCGCCTTGTCGCTGCACACTGAGGACCTCCTGGAAGCTGTAAGTGAAGCACTTCAGAAGCAAAAAGTTACCAGCGGAAACTTATCGCCTGACTGAGCCATTTGGGATTTTGAGTCTTTGCTGTGCATGCCATGCATGGCCCTCAGGGCTTTCAATGAACATGAGGTTGTCATAACAGACCCCTGGATTTCAAGTCCTGTCCATGGTCCTCGGCAATTAGATCATCACCACCAAAAGAACTACTGTGAACGGGAGAAAACATAACGGACCAGGGCCAACTTGAGAAACAGGAGATGGATGGGGTCTTGGCCTGATGCCTTACCGGAGCAGCAGTACAAGTGTGGGAGCAGGTGGGAATGCCGACGGAGTAATCGATGCTGCAGGAGGTCCAGGTGCATGAGCCAGAGGCACAGCTAGAGCCACGTGTGGCGGTACAGCTCTTGCAGTACATGGCAGGGTCACATGGGACCATGAGGGACACGGTGGAGCAGCGCCAGGTGCAGTCCTTCTTCCCGCTCGCCAGAATGCTACATGACGAGTACGTGCAGCCTCCGCCGCTGGTACAGCCCGCACCCGCATATGTGTTACATGAGCCGTACGTTGATGTACAGCTGTCAATGGTGCAGCTGGTCGTCATTAGCTTTCTTCCTGGTACCTAGGGACCCACAATTGTATTTGTTCAACGAGCTTCTCCACATGGTGGGACTCAGACACACACTCCTATCTTTGCACAGTCATGCGCAAGCACACAAAGGCATGCAAGCCCACTACCCCTCCCCGCCATGCACATGCATGCATGAGCAGGCATGCAATAACAGCAGCAATATCATAAGGAGCAGCAGCAGCCAGACCGCAGCTGCCATTGTAGGTGGTATGAGTTCTATCTAAGAAAGAGCACACAAGAGAGATATCTGGGAAAAATCTACGCATTGAAGTAGCTTAAAATATGGGTCTTTGGGGATCTGAAAGTCAGTAAGGCAGACTCCTTGCGAGGTTGAAGTTCGTTTTCAGTGGTTGCTCGGCAAAAATAAACAACAAAGGGTATAATTTGGATGGATAAAGACCACGGCTTTGACGTTTATGATGATTGGGATTTAGACCGCAGGATCTGGGGACACATTCGTTGAAGGCAAAGGACCGAAGGGCTGGGCTCTGGAAGGATTGGCATACCCATCCCTTATCCTGATTAGAAGAAGGTATATCCGCCATAGCTGTAAGAGCTGTGGATAATATGACGAGCACAGGAAGCAGGCAGGGGAGTCGTCGTATAGAACCTGATCCGACACAAATGCCATGGATGACTTATGAATTTACCATTGATTTTAAAATTAGGTTGTGATTTGATGTTTTAATGAGAACGTGTTTAGCGTCCCGATGCGTTGTATATGCCAACGATCTCTGCCGAAGCTTCTACCCAAATAAAGCCAATGAAATAACCGGAACAATGTGCAAAAAGCACTGAAAAATCCATAATATAAGTAATTTAAGCACCATTATCTTGAAGTTCTGGACGAAGGGTCGCTTACGTCTCACTGACTTAGCGCCGCAGCAACCGATTGGCTCCGGGAGGATTTTTGTATACATTCTGCTCAGATATTATGCTGAAGGTTAAAGTGATTGGTAAATAGTTTTAGTTCTGTCAACACTCTATGAGCGTTTTGCTTTTGATGTGGAGTTATCCTGATCTCGACGTAGCTGCTGGAGAGTGGCTTGTTCAACTGGACCACCGCAGGGTAGTCCACTCAACTTCACAGAAAGTTTAGATGAGACTTCTTCCTTATGGTCCCAGTGAAATGTGGGTGAAGTGAAGGTTGTTATGTGTGCGGCTCCGATACGGCAACGACCTTTTGTGCTTGCAAAGGCAGCTTATTTAAATTTTGGAGGGTTTCGGATCACACAGATATTATCGTCGATGGGCACCGTACTGCTGAGCGGTAGGAGACACATTTTTCCGTGGGAAAGGCCACATTCTTGACCGCAAGGGGCCTTTCCAGGGGCGTCGCAAGGGCCAGCGACGCTGTAAGGAGCTGCCGTGAGGGTTCCTTTTCTCAAAGAAAGGCCCCCTCATAGCCAGGGCAGTAACAGCTGCAACCCGGCTATCAAGGATTTACCGCCTTGAAAAGTATTATGGTGCTTCCTCGGTCCTTGCAAATGAGCCTTCACGACACAACGCCCCTTTGAATTCGCACAGCTACGTCAGCACTTCCCAGGCAGCCCCAGAAGATGACTAGGCACGGAGTCTTGCCTGTGACAGCCACGAGGTGCGAGACTCGAGGCTATTCCTGTTCCAGGCATTTATTCCGGCAAGGGGCGGAGTCGTTTATCAATTGAGTTCGCGTAAGCATGCGAAAGGGTGGATAACGATTTCGACCGTCAATCGCGGGCACAAATTGTGAAATGAGCACCAGACAACATGTTATTGAGCACTACGGCTGGCAGGAAAATGACTTGGCCCTGCTTCGTGCCTCTCACAGCCGTGACCTGTTCCACTGAAGTTAACTTAGCGCAAGCATCGCTGGCATTTTTGGACCACAACGCCAGTCCATCGTCTACAGAATGGGGCAGAATGGGGTGAAAGTTTAGGACTCTCGTCCCCCCCCCCCCCCCGCCCCCCCGGGAGGGGGCCCAGAGGCCCCCGCCCCCCCCCCCCCCCCCACCCCCCTGTGGGCACCCCACCCCACCCCATCCCTCCCCTCCCCTCCCCCTTCCCCCCGCCCCGGGGGGGGGGGGGTGTCCCCAGAGGGGGGAGAGGGCATGGACTTGAAGCACAGCTTCTAGGACCAGCGGGCCAGATTGCCCAGGGACAATAGTTTTGTGGGTGCCCAATGCTGAGTCATTTTCGCCCTGCACTCATTGAGAAGACAATCCAGCATCTGCTTAGAATCTGCAAGTGGACCAGTTTCCTAATTTCCTACTTTCCTACTTCCCACAATTATAAATTTATTCACTCTTTATATAGTTTACTAACAGAAAACACTCCATGAAATGCCTGGAAACTGATCAGGGGCACTTTGCCTAGTTCCAGCAACTTGGACAACGTTTGATTTGGCCGCTGTGCTAGTTAGACTCTAACTAGTACGACATCTTGGGGATCAACTGCGAAGTAACGAAACATGATTGGTTTTGGAAGGACCTGTAATGATCAGAAATCAAGGAGTAACGGAGATGGACCATCATCATTGACTGTTGCTGTTGTGCCTGAAAGAAACCGGACACGAGAAGTGAATATGATATACACCTTGACTCCCACCCCCCCCCCCCCACACACACCCGGGGCTCTTCCTTCCAGAGAAGCAAATTCCATCATAGCTCTGTATTTATGAATGGTGACCTCGACACTCTCGCTGTACAACACAAAAGCAGCTTCGGAACAGATTGTTGATCTATTAAAACAATCAGCTTGAAACAATATCTTTTCGACCCAGTTCAAATCCCCGACATATGACCCGCAGGTAGAGCTTCCCCTCCCCTCCCCCTCCCTCTCTCTCTGCCGCTCGCTCTCTCCCTCTCCCTCTCCCCATAGCTCGCTCGCTCTCCCCCACTCCCTCTCCCCATAGCTCGCTCGCTCGCTCTCCCCCCCCCCGCACACCCACACACACGAAAACGCAAACACGCAAACGGACGAAAGGACGCACGCACGCACGCGCACGCGCGTGCGTGCGCGCACGCGCGCACGCACGCACGCACGCACGCACGCACACACACACACACACACACACACACACACACCACACACACACACACACACACACACACACACACACACACACACACACACACACACACACACACACACACACACACACACACACACACACACACACACACACACACACACACACACACACACCACACACACACACACACACCACACACACACACACACACACACACACACACACACACACACACACACACACACACACACACACACACACACACACACACACACACACACACACCACACACACACACACACACACACAACACACACACACACACACACACACACACACACACACACACACACACACACACACACACACACACACACACACACACACACACACACACACACACACACACACACACACACACACACACACACACACACACACACACACCACACACACACACCACACACACACACCACACACACACAACACACCACACACACACACACAACACACACACACACACACACACACACACACACACACAACACACACACACACACACACACACACACACACACACACACCACACACACACACACACACACACACACACACACACACACACACACACACACACACACACACACACACACACACACACACACACACAACACACACACACACACACACACACACACACACACACACACACCACACACACACACACACACACACACACACACACACACACACACCACACACACACACACACACACACACACACACACACACACACACACACACACACACACACACACACACACACACACCACACACACACACACCACACACACACACCACACACACACACACACACACCACACACACACACACACACACACCACACCCACCCACCCACCCACCCATGGGCGCGCATGCAGGAGCAGCAGCACCACAACAGCAGCAGCGGCGGCAAGTTGTCCTGACAACATCTATAATGCAAATAATAAAAAAAACGCGCTTTTACCCACAGGACAGAAACAGACGACATATTCTGTGAGACACTTTACACGAACAATGCAGAAGACATAACAAGGACCCGCTACTGAGCCCACCTCACCATTCTCTCAACCGCAAGAGTTTCTTGTAGCTGGAAAACAAAGCCATCTCTACTACAAGTGGTAGACCGGGTTGAATCCTGTAAACGTGTGCTAAACGCAAAGTCACAGAGTTGAAACCATGGCTAGGGGTTCCTAATGAGTTCCCATCTTGCACTCTAACAATCTTTTCACCGAGGAGCCGATACAGAATCCCCGCTCCCTTCCTCCCAAATGGGACTGGG
>MVGU01001653.1:27500-32500 GCA_002005505.1 Botryococcus braunii
GCGTGTGCGTCTCCGTGTGTGTGTGTGTGTGTGTGTGTGTGTGTGTGGTGTGTGTGTGTGTGTGTGTGTGTGTGCGTGCGTGTAAAAAGGGGGCGGGTTCGTGAGATGAGACAGAGAGGCCCACCAAACTTCATCATGGTGTAGGGAATCTGGCGACCCCACAGCGGAGTCAAGCCCTTGAACAGCCTGTAGCCCCCGCCCCCGCAGCGTAAATAGACACACATGAAACTTCCAGCCGACCCTCAATGTCTGCCCTGACTAGTGCCATCTGTGCTTCTTTTGAAAATCATGAAAGACTATTCCTAGGAATAAACATAAAAAATATAGAAAAATTAAGATAAATACAAAACTTTCCTTAGGTTCGTGAGACTACATGTACTGGACAGGACCGTCAGAATCCAAATACACTCACAAAAAAAGAAGGGGGAGGGGGAAAAGCTTAGTCCATGGGCATGACCCATCCAACTACACCCTGCTGGCATACAAGCTCGAGCAGTGTGTCAGAAGGGCCCCAAAGACTCGAGACATCTGAAATACCCCTAAGAGACTCAAAGCCTATTGAGAGCCTCCAGAACCCTGAAGATGTGAAACCTTCCTTCATTGCCACATTTTGACTCCAAAGGGCTTGATTAAGGGCTCCAACACTACAAAACCTACAAGGGCTCCAACACTACAAAATTTAGAAGGGCTACAACACTCCAAACCCTAGAAGGGCTCCAACACTCCAAAACCTAGAAGGACTCCAACACTCCAAACCCTTGAAGGGCTCCAACACTCCAAACCCTAGAAGGGCTCCAACACTCCAAACCCTAGAAGGGCTCCAACACTCCAAACCCTTGAAGGGCTCCAACACTCCAAACCCTAGAAGGGCTCCAACACTCAAAACCCTAGAAGGGCTCCAACACTCTAAATAAACCGTGGAAGCCGTCACGTCTCCAAACTTCGTGTTTAAAGAATCCCTGAGACTCCAAAACTCCTCAAGGGTTTCAGAGTGATCGGAAATACCCTTTCCCCTAGGATTCCAAATGCCATGAGCGCCTACACGCCGTCCCCCCCCCCCCCCCCCGGGCGGGGGTAGGTATAAAATTCGGGTATACATAACAAGCATTTCCGCAAGGTTCCACAAACGCCATGAGCACCTCTAATCCCCACCTTGTTACAAAGACGGAACAAGATGAGGTGGGTAGGAGACCGTGTCACTTCAAGCGGAGATGGAGAAAGAACAGAGAGCCAGCGCAGACACACCCAGGTCACGCACACGCGTCGGCAAGTTGCTCAGGGCCTCAAGCCTCTGCGAGCTTTAGCTCACCATCTTACGAAGGGTTTGTAACCAATCCAAAACTGACTGCAAGAAATGTGAAGCCCTGCCTCGCGGGTGGATTGGGGGAAGAACAGGGCTCCCACGACAATGCAAGCTTTTTGACATCTTAAGAAGGGGGTTGAAAACAATCAAAAACCGACTGCAAGAACTGTGGACCATGTGTCCAACGTGAATTTGAAAACAATCAGGCACCGACTGCAAGAATGTTGGGGCCCTGTGTTGAAGGTGGGTTGGGGGAAGAACAGGGCTCCCACGACTCTGCAAGCTTATTTTACATCTTCAAGAAGGGGGTTGAAAACAATCAGGCACCGACTGCAAGAATGTTGGGGGCCCTGTGTCCAAGGTGGGTTGAGGGAAAGGGCTCCCACCCAGCCACGCCCTGCTCGTGCACAAACTTTGGCAAGCCATCAGAAAGGCCTTTGGCCCACCCTGGAACCGTCTGGACCTTCACCTGCACACCCCCCCAGACAGCCTGCCTCAGGAGGAAGGCCCGACCCGCAACACCAACCTCAACCTATCGCTTTACCCCGATTCGGAATTTTCCCTGTTTGATGCATCCGCGCCCATAACATGCAGATCTTCAATTTCCTTGCTTAGAGGATGGTTTGATTGATTGAACGAACTCTTGGACGTGGATTCCTTGGATCTGATTTTCCGCCGGCAAATCTAGGCACCAGGAGCCCCCCAATCTACGGGACCACCTCCACCAGTACCCCCCCCCCCCCCAAAAAAAATCTACAAGCCCAACTTCACCAGTACCCCCAATCTCCAAGCCCACCTCCACCAGTAACACCCCCAATATACAAGCCCACCTCCACCAGTACCCCCGCTCCCCATCTACAAGCCCACCTCCACCAGTACCCCTCCCCGAAAAAAAAAAAAAAAAAAAAAAAAAAAAATCCAAGTCCACCTCCACCAGTACCCCCCCTTTACAAGCCCACCCGCCACCGATATCCCAATCTCCAAGCCCACCTTCAGCAGTAACCCTAATCTACAAGCCCACCTCTACCAGGAGCCCCAATTTCGAAGCCCGCCTGCATGCCCACTATACCAGAGGGCATCCCATCTGCTCCACATCCTACCCAGAGGAACTGACTTGTGTTACATGGTCTGACAAACTACCCTGCTGGCTGTCATCTTCAGATCTCCATGTTGCTGTTGAGGATCAGGACCGCAAACAAACATCATCCTGTTATAGTCGTTTACCACCACCCCTGCTGTGCCAGTAAAATAATGATTGTCCACGAGACGCTTGAATTCGTTGAGCAACCACTGGCTCGATAAGGATTTGTTTCGATAAGGATTTGATTCGGTAAGGATTTGTTTCTCTGAATATGAGCATCGCCCCAAGGTGATCAGGCATCGCATCCTTTTATTTGCAAGAGAGCCCTGGGAAGGCGATTGGCAATCTACATGACCCACCAGCGCGACCCAAACGAAGGGCTCGGTTAATACATTGAGTCGGCAGACGTGGTAAGCCGAGCTAACAGGAGAACACTCTTGCGAGAACTTCGTCAAGACGTGAACTACTGCAATTTAGAGGCGATCCACGCAATTCAGAGGCAATTTAGACTGCAATTTAGAGGCGATCCACGCAATTTAGAGGCAATTTAGACTGCAATTTAGAGGCGATCCACGCAATTTAGAGGCAATTTAGAGGCGATCCACGAATTCATCGAGCCTGTGGAACCTCCAACAGGTTGGCAATGGCCAACTGACAGCGTGTAAAAAACCTCTAACAAACAACTGTAGGCGACTGTTCAGCAATCCTTCCTGCCTTCCATCCTTTAGGAAATCTGCTGTACCCATCCCCGAACAGTCGCCTGCAGTTGTTTGTTACAGGTTTCTTCTCTTCTTTGGGGGTGTTGGGAGGGGGGGGGGGGGAGGGGGCTGGGATCACAGCCACCTACACTTGTTTGTTACAGATTTCTTCTCCTTCTCCGGCGGTGTTTTTTTTTTTTTTTTTTTTTTTTTTTTTTTTTTTTTTTTTTGGGGGGGGGGGGGGATAAGGTTGCACCTTCACAGCCTCAAAGGGACAGAGGCCGATGTCGGCAAAGAACTCGGCAGACGCCGAGCCTGCCAGGTACACGAAGGTCTGGTACTTGTGCGCGGTTTCCTCTCCCACCATGTCCGAGTAGGTCCTGTCCACAGCAAAGTGCACCGCTTCAGCAGGCAAAGAAGAATGAAGAGTCTCAGGCCATGAAGCTAATAAAGGCCCAGGGATTCTGATCCTGGCCTTGAAACATTGAGCTGGTCTCTGTAAAATCCGGAGTTTTGGAAAAAACATTGCATATGTTTGGCAAAAAGTCGAAAAACGACGCACGAAGAAAAAAATGTCGAAGGAAAGGACCTGCTGGGGAATGAAGGGCGGGGAGAGGTGGAGAGATCAGTTACTCAAAAAAGCATGGGCTGCTGGTTTGGCGCTTCTGATTTGTTGATGTTTTTGGCAATCATCCAAGCAAGTAGCTTAGGAGAGAACATAAAGTCGTCATGGAAGGATCCATACTGTTCAGAACCGCATGAGGTGGGCAGAGTTTGAAGTGTGCAGTTGCGCAGGGGATATGGGAGGAGGAACAATGAGGCTTGTCCGATCACCATCAATTTCTCAAACAAAGACAAGAGTGTAAAAAAATCTGTTGTCGGCCTCATGCGTTGGCCGCAGGAGGGGCTAGGGAAGCAAAAGTACTGGGTTTAGGGTTGTACATGGCATTTTATCAGATTTGTCAGGCATTCCCGTCCACGAGGCAACGAGAATTTAGAAACGTAACATACTTTTTGAAATACTCGTACAACCCAAACTTGCCGGCGCCTTGCACCGAGTAGCCGACCAGGGTTGGGAACCAGCCTCGTACAAGTCCGGCGAGACCTCCTTCCTTCATGGTGATGCCAAACCCCTTAGAAATGCTTGGAAACTTCCCTGGATTTGTCTGCATGTTGCACTTCACGACATCCAAGGGTGTCACAGCTGTGTGAGTGAGTCCACAGCAAAGGGCACCTGCTCGCGCCCCATCCCCCATGAATCAAGACTGAGTTTTGGGCCCCAAATATGTCTCTGCGTTTTCCTTTGGAGGATATGCAAGAAATGCTTCGAAGGATCTTCGGAGATGGATTTATACCTCCTATCGCACAAACGCCATAATACTTTGGCGTGTACAGTTCTATTTTGCCTTCTGCGGCTGAAGGAATCATCCCAGAGAGTCTCATAAAAGGTTTTGCCGCTGAAGAGTGCTCTGCAGGAGAAGCAATAAACTGTGGACGATCTTGCAACGAGACATCTGGGCTGTCAATAGCCGAGCAGCCAGCATATCTTGCGCGATACAATGAGGATGGTAACAGCTGCGATATTAAAGGCGCCATCCTGCCTCAATATGTAATGATGGATTCAGAAAGTGGTTGAATCTCCTCAAAACTCCAACCACTGCGGCAAAGAATAGCCGTCACTCTCACGTCACGCACGTGCAGCCCCGCCGTATCTTTTGGGTTCTGGTACGGTACGAACGCAGCATATGGTATCTTGAATGCTAGATAGTCCGTGAGTGTGTGAAATCGAAAAAACCGATGACGATGTCGTGTAATGCGCATGTCAGTCAGAGAATATGGTCATAGCCCAGAAAGGTAGCTCGGGGATCCTCTCCTACGCTACGGCAGAGGGCGAAAAACGCGATCAACTTTTGCGAAT
>MVGU01001653.1:37500-42500 GCA_002005505.1 Botryococcus braunii
TCACGTGAGGGAACCCATGTTCTTCACCTGAGAGAAGCCTTGCATTAAGATCAAGAGGAACCAGGTGTTTACCCGGGTATAAACACCACTTTAGAAAGGGGAGCACAGATTGCTGTGGGAACTTTTTCAGTTTTTGCACCCCTCGGATCAGTAGCCCCAGCGGAGGAAGGGGAAACAACTGCAGGTCTAGAAAACCTTACTTATGAGGAGAACACCATATGGATCTGTAAAGGCTCATCAGCTGTGTGCTTTAAATGCCATGCCATCTCCACGAGTAACCTGGTATGGGGAATGAAAGAGCATGTGTCTGACTAATTTAGTCAGACATTAGTAATATACGAACGAGCTTGTAGCCCTTCGGATTAAAAAGGCTAGAGGCAGGAGAGTGTGCATCCAGCCCCCGAGTGTCACTTATCATGTACGACGGGGTCTCGGGCTCTAAAGCCCTGCTGAGGAAGGGAAGAACCTAATAGGGAGCTGCAGGGGGAAAGATTGATTCCTTCCACCTCACTGATTGGCTGCTGGGTGCGGTACAGCTCCGGCAGCGAGACCAGTACCGCCTTGACGCTTCCTGACCGGAGCAAAGAAACCCACCGCGTCGCCTCAGTGCAACTCCTCCACAAAGAAGTTGGTGAAGTAGCCAGGGCGGAGGATGAGGAGGGCACCTGAAAATAGGATGAAGAGAGGAGGACGAGGAGGATGAGGAGGAGGAGGAGGAGGGGGAAGGGGAGGGGGGGAAGGAATAGAACAAGAGAAAGAGAAAAAGCAGTGGTCCACCGAAGAAGGTGACACCTGGCATGTAGGATTACGAACTTTTATAAGAGTACAGGCACACACGTGCCTCTATGTGCGAATACAGGGACATAATGCTGTGCTAGCACCACCGTGCAGGGCCCAACAGGATAACACCTATGGGCACAAGCAGCCAGCTGGCGCCCCATCCCCCCCCCCCCCCCACACACACACACACGCGCACACACACACACACACACACACACACACACACACACACACACACACACACACACACACACACAAGTATAGACGTGCAGGAATGGTGCAAGAACGGTGCCCGACCTCCCTCTTTACCCCCCCCCTCTCTCTCTTCGTCTCCCCTCTCCCACCTCCCCCTCCTTTCCCCTCCCCGTCCCTAAATCCCTCACCCCTTCCTTCCGCCCCGTCCCTGACTACTCTATCAGCCACGAAATGCAACGTGTGGGTCATGCACCCGAGTGTGGAAGCAAGAGCGCCTCGGGGGAGAGCACGCCGGCCCGCAGCAGGCGATCCCTTTCCCGCCAGAAGCGCAGGTGGGCCCAGGGCGGCTCCTCCTGGCAGTCCCGGTAGTAGGGCTCCGCCAGTACCAGGCTTGCCTGCGTAGGCGCGCCCCTCCCTGCCAGGGTTGCCTGGTTAGGCGTCCCTCTCCCGGCCAAGATGTCGATGCTGACCCACCACAGTTCCAATTGATTCGGGGTCAGGGACGCTGCCATCATACAACTCAGAGTCCTTTTCCCCCCCCCCCTTTTTTTTTTTTTTTTTGTTCTTCTCTCTCTCTCTCTCTCTCTCTCTCTCTCTCTCTCTCTCTCTCTCTCTCTCTCTCTCTCTCTCTCTCTCTCTCTCTCTCTCTCTCTCTCTCTCTCTCTCTCTCTCTCTCTCTCTTTTGAAGCAAAGAAAGAGGAACGGACACTTGGGATCATTTTTCTGCCAGCCGGCCGAATATCTGTGAACGTATTTGGGTTCTCAACGGGCTGGCGATACATATGAGACTGTTCTGGATTGTTTCGCTGATGCAAAAAATGTGCGAATGTTTTTGGTCCCCTTCGATTCTGGAAAAGCACATGTGCATGGTTTTGAGCTCCTTCGGTGCTGGCAAGACCTGTGTGAATGCTTTCTTGATTGCACCATGTGAATGGTTCCTTGATTGCACCATCTGGATGCTTAGCAACAGCCACTTCACCTAACAGTATCTCACAGCACCTCAACAGTACATCATCATAGTACCTCACCAGTACCTCATCACAGCACCTCAACAGTACATCATCATAGTACCTCACCAGTACCTCATCACAGCACCTCAACAGTACATCACCATAGTACCTCACCAATACCTCATCACAGCACCTCAACAGTACATCATCATAGTACCTCACCAGTGCCTCCTCACAGCACCTCATTGCACCCCCTTAACCATACCTCATCACCACCGACAGTACCCAGGCAGTGGGGAGCCCCCCCTCCCTCCATGCTGCTGCCATTCACACTAAGTCACACAGAGTTGATCGGCAAGATGGGGGCATTCCACTGGCCATCGGTCCCGTTGCTGCTTTTCGCTATCCTTACTAATTTTCAGAAGCAATCCAGCTTGCGGCTCTTACAGAGCCTCAGAAGTGGCCGTGGCACAGCAGAGACTGGGGAATGTGAGAAGTGCGATTGACAGGGGCACAGATAGCAGCATCAGGAGTGCTTACCACACACATGTGACAGTAGAAGGGGCAGACGTGCCAACATTAGTAATGATTACAGACCACACACATGTGACAGTAAGAGGGGCAGACGTACCAACATTAGTACTGACTACATACCACACACATGTGGCAGTAAGAGGGGCAGACGTACCGACATTAGTACTGATTACATACCACACACATGTGACAGTAAGAGGGGCAGACGTACCAACATTAATACTGATTACATACCACACACATGTGACAGTAAGAGGGGAAGACGTACCAACATTAGTACTGATTACATACCACACACATGTGACAGCAAGAGGGGCACAGGTACCACATCGGCAGTGATTACATCCCACACGCATGTGACAGGAGTGAACAGTGGCACATACACCAACATCGGAGGTGATTACATCCCACACACATGTGAAAGAAGTGACATTGCAGACTGCATGGGGAGGAAAGGCGCGAGAGGGCCATGACTGCCACCATCACTACAGCACGACAAGAATGACGCCATAACGCAACAAATAGTGACGCTGTTACCTGCGCGACAGAGCGGATGCCAGACTGCAGGAGTCCAGACGGGAAGCCACGCCAGCAGCTTCCGCCAGCTCAGCGACGCTGCGCTGGCCCGCCCTTGTCTCCTGTTCAGGCAATGAACACTAAGCTTTGAGGCGTGTCACATCAGTATGTCTCTCTTTCTAGGACCATCAAAAATGTACATGAAAAGAGCCTGGGGCCGCCCTTCTTGCCAATCCCTTCTGGGGTGTAACCGCATGGTTCCATCTCATATCATTGTCCCAGTACTTGCGTACAACAAAGCTAGTGCTGTGTCGTGGGAGGCTGGGGAGAGAGTGGGCTGGATGAAAAGGTGCAAAGAGGGAGGGAGGGAGGGAGGGAGGGAGGGAGGGAGGGAGGGAGGGAGGGAAGGGGGGAGGGGGGGCCTCCCTCCCTCCCTCCCTCCCTCCCTCCCCCTTCTACACCCCACTCCCTCCCTCCCTCTCCCTCCCTCTCCCTTCCCCCCGTCTCCCCCTCCCTCTCCCCCGCCTCATCCCCCGCATACCCTAGGGGGCCTCCGTTCTTCTCTTTCCCCAAGAGGGACAGAAGGATCATGCGCATGAGTCACGCAGGCCCTCCCTCCCGCCACTACCAACATGGATGCAACGCAAGTCACTTCGGGCGCACTCACAAACGGGAAGGCCAACAGAGCCTGCTCTCCCTGATTAGGCTTGGAATGCTTCGCCACGTGTCATTGGAGGAACGAGAGTGGCATCTGGGATGATTCGAGTGAACGAATCCAATGCAACACTGTGGGTGAATGAGTGGGCGGAGGGGCTGAACCGAGGCAGCTAGAGAGTTGATTCCTATATTAAAGTTAGGGTTCAGGGTTTAGGGCTGTGTACCTGAATGGATACCACGTGCGATGTTGTGGAGTTATGTGCTGCAGAAAGTGCCAACAGAGGGCCGTCGCCCAGGGTCACCACCACTGCACCAGGATTTGTACTTCCCAAAACATGAGCAGCAGCGGATTGGAACGCAGATCGCCATCCGGGATCAGCCAAAGCCCAGGTTCGATCCGGCGAGAGAGCATCCACCCCTGTTTGCGTTTTTGTATGTACTGAATTTATCCAGAACGTATTTTGTTCCACATAGTCATTTCAGCACAATAGACAAACATCCAATCCCACAGCCATTCAATCCCGTATGTCATAATCACATATCATACAAGGTCCTAATCACATATCATACAAGGTCATGATCCCATATCATACAAGGTCATGATCCCATATCATACAAGGTCATGCACCCATATCATCACAAGGTCATAATCACACCAATTTCCAGCAAGCAGTCTGCAAGAGAACTGTACAATCGGAAGAAAAGGAATCAAGTCCGCGGTCACAGAGTCCCGGGGTACCGTCTGCAGCTTTAGAGATTAGAACAACCATGAGGGAGCATGCAGCCTACCTGAGATGAAGATGAAGCCAGTTGCCCCATAGGACCATGCCAGCTGAATCAAGGTAAACCCTATTCTTCCTCCTTAAACCCTACTCTTCCCTCGCTTCGGGTTCAGCCTCAGCTAGGGTAGGGCAAAATGAAATGGCAGGGGTTTTCGGGGGCCCGAGACATCACCAATTAGTGATGCTTCATTTTTTCAGATTGTAATCATATTCCTCAAAATATATGGCATTTTCTTCGTCAAGGCTCGTAGGTTCCAAGGATTAGGGTTCATAGATTCTACGGTTTAAGGCTCTTAGAATATACGTCTGCTCCTTAAAAGTGGAAGAGATATGTTCCACTTTTCTCTTCACAGGTGTTCAGAGGGGCACACAAGAAAGCGACGGCGAGACTGGGAGATGGCCAGCAGAAATGAACACGCTGACTTCGTCGTGCGTGGCCACGCCCTCCACTTCTTCTCCCACCTCTGCAGCAAGGCGGACCCCTCCCAACGTGTCAACTGCTTTGACAACGTCCCAACTGCATTCACAACTTCCAAAATGCTTTCGCAACTTCACAACTGCTTTCACAACGTCCCAACTGCTTTCA
>MVGU01001653.1:60000-62399 GCA_002005505.1 Botryococcus braunii
GTTCATGATCAAAATGCTGGATGGGTGGGTGCGTGCTTGATTGAATAGGGTAGGTGGATGAACAGATGTGTGGGGGGCAGGGATGGATGAGTCTTAGTTCCTTGATGGATTGTATGACGGCAGGTGGTGTTAGTGAATGGGGGCACTGCCAGCACCAGCGAACTTCTTGCGGGAGCCTTGCGGGACAGCGGAGGCGCTGTATTGCTTGGGGAGCGGACCTTCGGCAAGGGTCGCACTCAACGTGTCATTCCCCTCACGGGTGGCTCCAAGCTGTTGTTGTCTAATTTGGCGTTCCTTACCCCAAACCGTCTTCCTATTGACAAGGTGCGGTTCGCATAGAACAACGAGGTTGATATATCTATAGATCTATAGATCTATATCTAGAGCGTGTGCACACAAGCTCTAAGGACCACACAAGGTCTTGAGAACACCCAAACAAGAATCACTCACACGCACGCATGCACACAGAGAAGGGGGGAGGGGGTCCCTCCGGAGGTGCCGGGGGTGGGGGGGCATTGCAAGTAATTAGTTATCCTTTATAAAGGTTCACGATGCTTCGCGTTTGTGGCCCAGGGGCTTTATGCTGATGGTCCGCTTGCTGCGCATTTATTAATTACAGTGTAATTTAAAGATGTATAATTACAAGTTCTAAAATATCCCTTAAAGCTGCAAATGACATTTCACTTTCACCTTTTGTCTCTGGCCCCTGGATTCCGGGTACCCACATGTGGGATTTATGGTGAGCGGTTAGAATATGCTAAAGCTTCAGCCTTAAATGACATATGCATTTCCTGTACGGAGCAGGTGGGCCTGGAGCCTGATGTTGCCTGCGTACCGGAGGTGGTGGAGGATTCCTTCTTTGCAGCAGGCCGAGAGGAAGAGCTTGCCGTGAGCCTAAAACAAGACCCATGTGTAACGCTCGCCCAGGCGGAGCTCTTCAGAGCACGGTAGCAGTGCTAGGAGCGCGCCTTCGTCAAGGCAGACCCGAAGAAAGAACCAATTGGAACGAGCGGGGAAAGTTGGAAAATCCAACAGATGATATCATCGATGCTCATGTTGTGCAAAGTGCATCGATGCTCATGTTGTGCGAAGTTACAGGATGAGCATCCAGTGAAGAAGTTTTTTCCACCGGACTCCACAGTTGCAGTTACCTAGAAAAGATTTCCTACGTATTACCTTGCACTCCCAATTTCAATGAATTTACCGGCCTGGAGGAGATGCAGTTGTGCAGTCGACAGTGCCAGTTCTGCACAAAGAAAAGTTTCTGTGTTCACTCCACACTGTCGGCTGCACATTTGATGCGTTTACGTAGCTTCATCGGTACTAGTGGCACTAGCACCGATGTAAATAGTTAGCACACCTAGTACAAAGTGTCTTGGCATACACACCGCTGTCTGTGCTCGCACGTACAATTGGCAACGTCGTTCTGCCAAAGACGGCTGAACTTAATTTCGGTTGGACATCAACTTGAAGCGGGGCCATGGGCTGGGGTGGATCTAAACAGATTCACCACGTGTGCCAAGGACTATTGCAACAATTGTCGCAGCTGACCAAATCTTTGCAAAGGATTCAGTTGTTTATCGGTACTAGTGGAAGCACCCGTCCCTGGACTGGGCACTCCGATTACATGGCGGTCCGTTATGATATATGTTCTACTGAACGGCCTCGTCGAGGATGCAAGGGGAAAGGGCATGGAGTCAAACCATTGAGGTTAATCGTTAAAGAAGTCTCTCTCTCTCTCTCTCTCTCTCTCTCTCCTCTCTCTCTCTCTCTCTCTCTCTCTCTCTCTCTCTCTGTCTCTCTCTCTCTCTCTCTCTCTCTCTCTCCTCTCTCTCTCTCTCCTCTCTCTCTCCTCTCTCTCTCTCTCTCTCTCTCCCTCCTCTCTCTCTCTCCTCTCTCTCTCTCTCTCTCTCTCTCTCTCTCTCCTCCTCTCTCTCTCTCTCTCTCTCTCTCTCTCCTCTCTCCCCCCCCCCCCCCCCCCCCCCCCCCCCCCCCCCCCCCCCCCCCCCCCCCCCCCCCCCTCTCTCTCTCTCCTCTCTCTCCTCTCTCCTCTCTCTCTCTCTCTCTCTCTCTCCCTCTCTCTCTCTCTCCTCTCTCTCTCCTCCCTCTCTCTCTCTCTCCTCTCTCTCCCTCTCTCTTCTCTCCTCTCTCTCTCTCCTCTCTCTCTCTCTCCTCCCCCCCCTCCCTCCCTCTCCCTCCCCCTCCACTCCGCCAAATAAATAAGTACAATCGATTTTTTCACCGCGGATTGTACCCCTTGAAAGGCGTTGCCCGGACCTGCGCCACACGTGGCCTCCCTCACGCTGCTCAGTCCCGCACCGGTGGCGCGACCCTTCACGTCCCAACAAGCCCTTAAGCTGCGGATGTCCGCCCGAAATAAATCGTCGGCGCCCTTGGGC
>KV908759.1:23328-28328 GCA_002005505.1 Botryococcus braunii
TTAATTCCCCCTCTCTGTCTATCCCCCAAAAATTTCTCTCGCCCCCCTGCCTGCCACATCATTATGCCCCCACCTCCCTTTCTACCCAAGCTTCCACTTTCCACTCGGCTTGCCCTTCCCTCCTTTCCTTTTCCGTTCCTCCTTGCCATCTGTTGTTTCTCCGTCCCAGCACCCAAACATGCAAACTGTCAGGAAAAAGCAACAGCTTCCTGCACCTACCTCGGTTTTGAGACCACCACACTTCCACACGTACTGCCCAGTGTTGTTCTCAAAAACCAGCACCCACCACTCGCTTCATTGAGCGCACCTGCGTGCTCCGCATGCAGGCGGGGGCGTCCGTGTGCGGAAGCTCGCACACATGCACTTGTTGCGTGCGTGTGCGCATGCGCGTGCGGCCGTGCACGCGCGCGCGCGCGCACGAGTGTGTGTGTGTGTGTGTGTGTGTGTGTGTGTGTGTGTGTGTGTGTGTGTGTGTGTGTGTGTGGGGGGGGGGGGGTTTGCTGTGGGGCAAGTGTGGGAACAGGGCCACTGTGGTTCAATCACCTTCAAGTAAATCGCACGGTTTGCACTGTCGAAAGATATTCCAGATCCTTTTAGCCACAGCGTTGCAGTTGGATACCCCGAAGTTCGCGAGGCCATCACAAACATCTTGAAGGGAACTACCACCTGCAAGCCAGGCGAGAAATATCCTTTCATTCATCATCAGCAGCAGCACGGACGCCAGTGTCATCATAAACAGCCCTGTCGTGCCAAAATGATGATGATGTCATTTGTAGATGTTGCAGTATCATCACCAAAAGCATCATCATGGAATGTCAGTGCCCCGCCCTTCACTGTTTAAAGTCTTCACATGTGATATGTGTGCATCCATGGTCAAGGGACAACATCAGGCTGGGCAAAGGAGGGACAGAGCGTACTGCAAAGCGATTAAAGAAAACTCCGCTGTTGCCTCGCTTCTGGAGGGCGCCCCTTTTGAGCACTGCCCTTGGCCCCTTCACCTGGGTGTACGTCCCGGCCATCACTTCTGACAACACGTCCCTGCAACCACACCAACTCCTTACATCTTGTAGGGCCTTACCATCTTCTCTGGTGTATGCAGGGCAGGGACCAGTATGCTTGCCCCCTCATCCTCTTCTTCGTTGCTTGCAAAGGCCTATCCCTGTAAAGAAACGTGGAGAAACTGCCTGATGTGGTGTAACCAGTAGTTTTTCTTCCCTTCAGCCTTGGAATCGGCCATCTGCTAAGCATAGTCGTTTGTGCTTTGGTGACAGTGCAAATCCGCCCTCCCTATGCCTGGCAAGAGGACAAGGATGAGGACGGGGTTAAGTGGGAAGATGCTCTACTTTGAGCGGAATCCAAGGGAGTTGTAGGCTCCTTGCTTTCTTGTTCGTCTGTCTCGACTACATTCCAGAAAAATGAGATCCCACGACGGATATGGAGCAGCAAAATATCGGGGTTTTCTTGTTCTCTGATTAATCTTAGAAAACTAGAATTAAACTAAATCGATATTGTCCACCTGTCTTTTGTACCTTCTTTTCTCCCTCCCCCCCTTTTTCTGTTATGGAAAAGGCAAAGATCGCAACTGCCAGCCACTATTTCTGATGAGGAGGATAATCTGAAGGGGACATCGAAGATGTAAATGATCTGCATCGGAGGCACTCAGTGCCCTCAGGAGTCCGACCGCTGCAGTGCTCCCTCTTCCAAAGGAGAAATGTAATGAGGATTCTGTTCCAGAACCACCTCAAATGCTGACGCACAGAAGTTGACCTCATTGGGGTATGGCGTAGTACCACTGTCTGACAAGAAGTGGCCCTCTGGGGTACTCCAAATCGTGTTCCTGATAAGGGCTCATTATTGTTCGTCACATCTGTTGCCACTACACATTTGTTTGGGCTACAGCTTACAGAGAAGTGGAGACCCCTTAGCAGCACATGCATGGCAGACACATCGAAAGCAAGGTGGAAGATCAACTCACAGGAATGAAGCTGCATCCTCAGGGGACTGGAATGTGTTATGCAGGGCACGGCCGCTCTTCAATCGCAGCAAAACGGCATCAGGACTTCCATTTTCCATTGTGGCTGTGGCCAAGTCCTCCACCTGGGTTGAGGGGTTCTGGTTAGACGGCTCACCCATAAGGTGTCAAAGGCCATTCTGAGGGGATTCAATCCTGTATGCCTAATCTTGAAGCGAGGTGTTCTGATTAAAGATCAAGGTAAGGGTGGCAAAGAAGGCATTGCGGCGCACAAACACATGTGCACAATCCCCCCCACCGACGCACCAATAGCTTTCAGCCCGCCCCCTCTCCCCCCCCCCTTCTCACCCACTCACTCACCCTCCCTCCCTCCCCATCTCCCCTCCCCCCTTCTCTCTCCCTCTCCCTTGTCCCCCCCCCCCCCCTCTCTCTCTCTCTCTCTCTCTCTCTCTCTCTCTCTCTCTCTCTCTCTCTCTCTCTCTCTCTCTCTCTCTCTCTCTCTCTCTCTCTCTCTCTCTCTCTCTCTCTCTCTCTCTCTCTCCCCCCCCCCCTCCCAATACTTGCGCGCGTGTGCGTGTGTGTGAGTGCGAGTAGGAGTGTTAGTGAGTGAGTGTGTGCGCGCGTGCGCGTGCACGTGCGCGCGCGTGTGTATGTGTGTGTGTGCGTGCGTGCGTGCGTGCGTGCGTGCGTGTGTGTGTGTGTGTGTGTGTGTGTGTGTGTGTGTGTGTGTGTGTGTGTGTGTGTGTGTGTGTGTGTGTGTGTGTGTGTGTGTGTGTGTGTGTGTGTGTGTGTGTGTGTGTGTGTGTGTGTGTGTGTGTGAATGGGTGGGGTGGGAGGTGTCGGGTTTGAGTAAAGTGACAAAGCTAGTAATTGTCGCACACACCGGGATTGTTGACTTAACATTTTCACGGGCTACTGTAACGACTGCCCGCTTCTGCACATCAACCTGTAATAGGCAGCGTTGGGGCCCATCTGAAGGGACACGGCTCAAAGTGCGCAGTAGACGACCACCCCAGCCCCCTTGGTGCTCTCCAAATTGCTCTTCCTGGTCAACACTGTAATCCGCAACCAAACATTTCAATGTTGATCGCCACAGGGGACCTACACTTGAGCACAGCATACAGTCGAACACTACAAACAATGTCTTTTGCCAGACGACTAAATGAGAATATCTTTAGCAAATGGCGGAACGGATCCGCAAGCTACTTAGGACTTATAAGCCCGTGGAAACACCAGGTAAGATGCCTACTGCTTCAAAATATAGCTGGGACACATAATGTCGATATTTCATTAAAAATTCACTAAGTTTCTATTCCAAAAACTTGCCGTCACCTGAAGGTGAAGTAGTAGTGTGCCGTCAATCCTTTCCGATTGCCGACTTGAGTATCCATAAGACCAATCAATTAACACAAGCCCACCAGAACTTGCCTATCACATCGATTGCATTTGGCACAGCTGCTTGCAACATAAATGGATTCCCTCTTGATGCAACGGGATCAAAGACGGGTCAGCCCTCGCACACAACTGGCTCAATACTTGGCTCCCACACAGATACATTCCGAGGCCTTCCATAACATGATTTGCTTGGGGAGTCAGCAGCGACTTTCTTATCGGATAGCTGATAGCAACCTTTCGTCTCCCAGGGGCGTGGCGGTCCCTCCGACCCTGAGGTCACTCGTGACCCACGAGGGACCGAATTTCCAAATCTGCTGGTACAATCGAGAGAATGATATATTTCACTCTCCCACTTTTCCTTTAATCGAGAGAATCGATGCAATCGCTGGGGGAATATTTGAATGTAAGCCGCAAGCAAATAGAGGGTTGATCCGCAGAGAAAGCCCCGCTCATATGCAACCCATACCCAACAAACCAACAATTTCAAAATCTCTGTCCTCCTGTTGTTGCAGGAGGACTTGCAGAGCGTGAGTGCTCTGCTTAACTAGGTTTAGAGTTTCGTACCTGTTCATGAGTTCAAGCTCTCCTATACATCAAAACTTTGATTATCGAAAATCTTGCAAAGGTTCAGTGACTGTAAACGTAAATGAATCAGCAAACCTTTCGGGGGCTGGCTCCCTCAATCCGTCAGCACCAGCTTTCTTGCCTGGTGAGTCGCCTGACGTTAGTTGGTCGGACTTTGGATCAACCAGAGTGTGCAAGCCTTTGTTGTACATTTGGAACAGCGAGATTCAACAGTAGGAACTCGATAATACTTTTTAGGTAAATGGGGATGTCTGCAACCAACGTTGTACAGGTGCAAGAGTTTCGGGGAGAGGCTTTGAAGTACCCCCTCCTGGAGCAGATAGGAGCCACGATGCACGAAATCCGGTAAGTGGGGTCTTTTAGTTGCGATCTTGAGCTTCATAACTTGTGTGTACCTCGATGGGGATCTGAAGGGAGCTGTTATTGGTCAAACGAGGACTTTGGACTACACGGTTAGTTATTTTAAATGTCATGTAAGCTGTACAGGTGCCCAAGCAGGGAAAGGAACGGGGTCGACGGAAACCAGAGGGGGGGATTGCAAAGGCGCTTCAGAAGGACGGACAACCGAACAAGTAAACTCCCATCCAGGGGCAAGTCCTCCATTCTCTTTGTTGAATAACCGGCAAGCTCAGGGCAAACTTCCAAGTATACTGTCTTACTTTATAATATGCCTGTCATGTATACAGGGCTGTGGAGTCGTCGCCCCTGGGGCAATATAAATCTCCAAGCACCAGAGAGGGAGAGGTGACAGCAGATTCATCAATTCTAGGAAGGTCTCCACAACAGCGCTACACCCCTGCAAACCACCTTATGAACTTTCAGCCTCGATATGCCCAGACCAAGGTGAGATCTGTGATAGACGGTGGTGTTGTGTTGGACGGTTTTCTTTGTGCCTGAAAGAGCAAGTCACTGATAGACAAATGACTGCCCTCATGTGTGGAAGGATGTAAGACGGTGTATGTTTGCTGGATTTTACGCCCAAAGGCTCTAAATGCATGCACAGGTAGTCTAGGAAGGTACAAGTCAACTTTATTGTTATGTGCTTATA
>KV908759.1:33328-40828 GCA_002005505.1 Botryococcus braunii
ACTTCAGAAAGGTGTCGAGGGCAGGCATGGCATCAGGACCGTGACTGAATGACATCAGGACCGTGTTTTCGGGAGGGTGAGGAAGGCGAGGGCCCGCAGGGGTCTCACCTGGGGATATGGCATCGTGTGAGACGGAGGACACCTTCTACGTCTACCAGGCACAGGATGGGCAATGGGTGTTCCTGACGCCCTTCAATATGCGGGCGCTGCTGGCTCACTACGGCAGCTATGCGAATCTGCCAGCACGAATGGCAGGTCGCCTCCTGGAGCTGGAGGAGCTGGTGCAGAGCCCCGCTTTGCGCCGCCGCTACAAGTTCCTCTCGCACCTGCCCCTTACTGGTGCGTGGGCCATCGTATCCCCCTTCTGCCGCTCACTCCTTAGACGCTGCACGAGCATGTAACTGTCAGGCAGCGCGCGCGCGTGCGTGCGTGCGTGCGTGCGTGCGTGCGTGTGTGTGTGTGTGTGTGTGTGTGTGTGTGTGTGTGTGTGTGTGTGTGTGTGTGTGTGCGTGCGTGCGTGCGTGCGCGTGTGTGTGTGTGTGTGTGTGTGTGTGTGTGTGTGTGTGTGTGTGTGTGTGTGTGTGTGTGTGTGTGTGTGTGTGTGGGCGCGCGCGCCCGCGCGCGCTCCTTTGTGGGGTTGTGAGAGGATGTTGTTTGCAGGAAGTGGGCCAAATGCTGGTTATGATTAAGGTGCACAGGTGTGGGGCAAGCGCAGGTAGCTTGAAACTGGCCGAGATAGAGCTGGCAGAGTTGCTTCCCGCAGAGTCACTGGCTCCATTCGTGGAGGAGACAAAGAGCCGCGCACAACGCCGCCAACGGAGGGCTGCTGCGGATGCTCGGAAGGAAGCTGCTCTGGAAGCTGCCACCGCCGCTGCACTGGCTGCCTCTGCGCCCCCTTCCCTTCAGCAGCTGCAGGTCTGCTTCTACCCTTCCTACTGGATCCCATTACGCAGTATTCTCATCTGGGTAAATTACTGAGCAGGTGATGCGAGCAAGTCCTACGGCGGGTTGCCGGCAGAGTCCGTTTGGTTCTAGCCGTGGTGCAATATAGAGAGGATATATATCTGGGGGATCCGTCTGCCAATAATCTTTTGAAAGGTGTTGAACCCTTCACCTGGTTGGTTTCGTACACGCTGGGCTGTTGATGCCTCTGCCTTGTCAAGCTGCGCCAGGGGAAGGGGAGGAAGACTCTGTGAGTGTAGAATGTACGAACTGAGCAGGAGTTTCCTTGGGGTCTTGGGAAGGCGATGCCGCTGCCATCGCAAGCAGCCGGGTTATGGGTGGGGCGCACCGAGGAGGACATGCTGGAGGAGGCCATGCTCCAGTCCCTGTTGGAGGCAGACACAGCCATCCCAGTGACGCCCCCGGCGACCTTTGTCCCGCCTCAAAGCGGAATTTCTTTCGCCAACATCACCAAGATGGGTTATGCTGCGACAGGTGGGTAGGGGATCCCGTTGCTGGCTTAGCATGTGGTTTCGAGGGTTGCTCTGGCAGCAACAGCTGACTATGCACCAGGTCTTGTTGCAGCTTTGCATTGCTCCCACTGGCAATGCTACCCCCATGCTCTTGCTCCCCACCCCCTCTTGCCCCCGCCCGCCCCCCCCGCCCCCCTCTCTCTCTCTCTCTCTCTCTCTCTCTCTCTCTCTCTCTCTCTCTCTCTCTCTCTCTCTCTCTCTCTCTCTCTCTCTCTCTCTCTCTCTCTCTCTCTCTCTCTCTCTCTCTCTCTCTCTCTCTCTCTCTCTCTCTCTCCCCCCCCCCTCTCCCTCCCTCCCTCCCTCCCTCCCTCGTGCACACACACACACGCACGCACACACACACACACACACACACACACACACACACACACACACACACACACACACACACACACACACACACACACACAAACAGTGTCACTCCCTCACTCATTCACAGTTACACACTTGGTCGCTCAGATGCGCAAACACAGATCGCCAGCCCGCCCCCCCCTCCCCGGTGCCCGGGGGGGGGGGCGAAAACGGGGATGGACTTTCTAGAGCACTTGGTTTCGGGGTGGCCCGATTTGTTAAGTAGTTTAGGATCTCTTTTGTTTAGTAGCTTAGGATCTCTTTGGTAAATTGCGAACTTTTGAACAGCTAGGTTGAGGGGAGCATGCACGGCTTGGGTAATTTGCAAACTGTGAACAGCAAGGTTTGGGGGAGTATGCACGCCTGTAGGTGATGGAATGGTGCATGCCTGCAGGGCCTCCTTTGTCTACAACGCCTCCTGTTGGGCAGACGGCTGCATGGGGTCCCTCAAGGGCATCTCGGCCCTCACCTCCCATATCGCAGGCCTCCCCTCCGTCCCAAGCCCCAGGAATGGTCCCACTTGCCTGGGGAAAGCCTCCAGCACCTCAGCAATCACCAGACTTGCTGCCAGGGGTAAAGACGCTGGAGGGTGGTGCCCTTCCGGAAGCAGAAGGTGGGAGCAAAAAGGGCAAGAAGAGCGGAAAAGGCACCTTGCTTATGTCAACATCAGTACAGAGGCGATACTGATTGCAAGAGTCTCGCCCTTTACCTCAACCTCCCCCTCGGAGATAAGGGGTTGAATCATTTTTGTTTGAAACAGTCTAATCCCTGGTGATAATGGTATCCAAGTAGACGAGGATGTGTCTGCTGTGGTGAGTCCCCCTGTGGAAAGGTTGGGTTGACGCGAGGTTTTGGAAGGAGGAAGTTTTGGAGGAGGATCCTTGCATGGGCTTGAATAATCGTTTGGCAGTCGAGACTTTTTGAGTAGGAGCTGCAGCTTTCCCAGTGCTTATCAATCTGACATGCAGCGAAGGCAAATTCCTAATTTGCGCCGTACAGAGTTTTGGATGCCTTACTAGATGGGTAAGGCTTGTACTTGAAAGCCTATACATTTTGTTGCTCACAGACAGTGCGCATTACATCTAGTTTTTACATATTTTTTGCTACGTGGCCCTCTGCATACCCTTGTGAGGGTTGCAGTTGATTAGCTAAGAAGCCTTTAGGCCGGCTCACTATCAAGCTTAACGTTTTACATTTACATTTGAATAGTGCGGCTTAGTTATTCTATTGAAGAAACAAAGGTTCTGCATGTGGGGTGTACCTGCTCAATCTATGTATGCTTCCCTTGAAACAAGAGCGCTATGAAATGGTCGCATTTTCCGAGTTAACATCAAATCCGGCTCAATTGGCTAAGACGTTTTCAACCAAAAGTGAGCAAGAGTCTTTGGGTAACAAGGACGTGCAAAGGAGCGGGGTTTCAGTGTGTTTTTCTTATAGGGATTTACTACTTCAGCCCCTTTTCTATCTAGCCCCCGATATTGCAAAAGATCTCTGCCTCGTGTTAATGAGGTAGAAACAGTATGGATCACTTTAGCACGGACTGGGAGAATCTGATATGACTTCCGCACGGATCCGAAACGAGATAGCGCTTTCGCACGGATCCGGAACGAGGAGATTGGCTTGTAGTACTTTTGAGAATTGAGAGGACTCATGCCCTTGTCTATCGTAAGCCTTACCAACTGCAAAAGGTCTCTGGAGCCTGTTTGTGAAGTAACAACAGTGTGGGCTATCTTGCTTAAAGTAGCAGGTTGACCCTTTCGCACATGGAATCCTTAGTATGTGTAAGAGAACGGTTTCATGTTAAGAATGTGTATGTTCTCCTTACTTTGATTTGTCGACATGCCAAGCCCCCCCCTTCCCCCCCAAACACCAAAAAAAGTACTTCATTTTTATAATAAGTGTGGATCAACGGTGGCCCCACACATGAAAAGCTCTTGTTCCAAATCTGGGATCCTGTGCCCTGGCTCCCCCCCCCCCCCCCCCCAAAAAAAACAAAGTCTATTGACGAGCCCAACAAACGAGCGGGGTTTCTCAGGAAATACTACAGGGAAATTATCCCAACCTAGTCAGCTGAGGGTGCGAAACACATCAAAGTCCTTATTGTCAAAAACAAGACGATGATAATATCTTTGGCCATGCAGATTCCGATGTTCCCGTCCCACACAAGAAGTTCTCCGAATCATCTGTTGATATGCAAATATCTTCCCGAAACTAGCTACTTTCACAAGGAGGTGAGTCGTGGGCATGAAAGCCTTCACTGGCCAGGAAACTGCAACATAGCATAAGACTATGCTGAACAAATGTGAAAACTTGATTGCAAACTTCATGGAGAATTTACAGGCAATGGAAATCGCCATTTTAGCGTGTGTTGTCACTTACTGTGCTGAAATGCTACCAGTTTAGCACTACATCCAGCCCATCATTCCCATTCCGTGGCCCTTGAGCGCTTATTTTTCAAACATTAGTTCCCCCATTGGGTCTACTATACAACAATAAACTGTGACCATCCCAAATCTACTAACACTTCATTATCCTCTCATGCTGCCTTGTGCCAATCGGCACCCGTAGAAGAAAGAACACAGCCAAGTGCTGCTGACAAAATCGGCGAAGCTGCAGCAAATCCAATTCTGAGTGGCTACCGTGCAGGTGGCCACTACCCCTTTTCCCTGCCGTGATCGGTTGGCATTTGGAAGAAGGGGTAAAACAATGGGTAAATCCCGTTGACTCAATGGTGACCATGGGAGCTATCATCAGCAATCTGCTTCAATACAAAGAACTCGCCCCCTTCCACAATTTGTCTTGGAGGGTCGCCTTTCTTGATCTTACCCCACCTGCAAGTGTGCAGCAAACCAGGTATTGGTTTTCCTTGGAGCCCATATTGAACATACATGCATGCATGGCAAAACCTCAATTGACACCTTGGTTGAAAGTAACTACAAAACCTTCAGGATGCAACAAACCCCATATGCCATGAAGAGCTAGAAACTCAGGAGGATACCATATGATGGCGTCATCTGCAGGATCTGGGACGCCGACTATGCGTTCCGTAAAAGCTGATGTCACTTCAACAGGGTTGGTCTCTGTTCCCCAGGGTGCGTCAACCCTGCACAGCCATGCTCATGCCCGTCAAGTTCGCGACTGACAGCTGAAGTTATTGGCTGGCCCAAAGCGGAATTGCAGTGACATGGGACAACCTTTACCAGTGTCAACATAGTTCTCCTTACATGACAACACCAATGGGGCATACCAGGCCTCATGCCATACATCTTCTCCCTTCAGTTTCCCTTCCAGCTCATACCTGCATGCAGACAACAATCAGTTGGCCTAGATACCATCAAGCTATCAAGCGCCTGCCACAATACCCCGACAGCACGCGTGCGGCATACTTTTCCAGGCCTGTGGCATGCTCTATCTCTGCCTCTAAATCGCCAAGCTGTGCTCCTGCTGGTGTTGATAGGTTTCTCAAATACTTCAAGTTCGCCAAGGACTTCAGAGCCTACACACCGAATCTCAGCCAGTCATAAACACGTGATCCTGACAAAACCTTGTTTCCAGGAAAGATGCCCAGCTACAGCTTGTAAGCGAGGAGTGCATCAATAAAATTGAACTGGGTGTATGCATGTAGAACAGGGGGTTCACACAAACACGTGATACCCAATATGCTTGCAACTTCCACACACACTTCCTGAGTTCGCCCCATCAATGCCACAAGAACAACTATGTCCAAGGACTACGACCCATTTGAGACCACCGGATCACTTGCACCAGTGTAGAAGTAGACAAACTTGCCCACAAGCCAGACCTATTGTCCCAGCCCTATGAATACCAAGCATCCACGACCAGCAAAAGGCAATCGATGTATTCAATGGCCAGGTTGCCTCAAAATTGACAATCAACAAATCGAGGGGTGTCTTTTGTCTGTTTGGATGGTTTGTGGTGCATGTAAGCTACACTCCCACAAAGGGTCCCATCTTTCTAAAACACCAGTGTGAGCTCACAGAAGAGCGAGATTTAGCGAATTTCTTCCTTTAAATCGCACGGACCTGAACTCCAGCTATCTGTGGCGCGACCTCTGCAGTGCTTGAACTCAAGACTGAACGGCTGACAAGCCGCACTAGGCCATGAAACCTGCTCATAACTGCGGCAGCCCAACAATACAGTATCTTGTGGGATTTGAACCCCCTTTCGCCGACAGGATTTTTTCTCAAGCGGACGTTCGTCGGGGTTTTCTTCCCGGCTGGGGGGGCTACGGAGCACCTTGCCCATATCGTATCGACCCTTGACCGTTGAAGGCTCAACCGCTTGGACCGATTCCTTGCACGGGACTCCAGCTGCTGGAGTCCACCCCCCCCCCCCGGGGGGGGGGGGGGGGAGGCGGGGGTCGGGGGGTACTTCCTTCTCATTCCGCAAGCGCATCAAATGTAATCTGCTTCTCCTTCATTATCACGCAAACTCACAAGCAAATGCAGCTGATAACAGCAACAGGCCTCTATGCTGCTGTGGGATACCTATTCACAATTTGTTTTCTGGCTTGGCGTTTGACTCACTGTCTTGTTCTGACAGCAAGGTAAAATAGTATGAGTATATTTAATCTGTACCCCATGGCCCATATCGGTGAACCAAAAAATCACTGCATCATCAAAGTGGGGAAGGAGAGTAGGACAAGGGTACGAGCCCCGTGCGGGGAGGTCCCAGGAGAGGTGTTGAGAGCGCGGTTTCACCTACTTGCACTTAGACACAAAGGGGAAGAACATTCCTGTGATGTATGCACAGGCATAAGCCCGAGGCCAGCAGTAGAGAATAAATTTTATGTCTTGAAAGATCCCGTTCTGAGGCGCAGGCAAATGCATTGGTTCAACTGGCTTCCATGGGAGCAAATTGATTTCATCATCTTCATCCCTAAAAAATGTCTTCACTCTTGACTTTAAATGGAGTTGGGGGGCCAGGGGAAGGGCGGCGAGCGAGGGGGGGGGGGGGAGTTAAAGAGTGGTTTGGTTTAAAGCCATGAACCGGCTATCCCAGCGCTGTGCTGCTTACTGGGGTGTATAGTTTCGGGCTATGGTGGGTTATCAAACGACCCATGTTGTTATCAAATAGTTCGCAGTCGTGGCTATGTTTGAATGTATTGAAGTTTCATGTGTTGATGTCACATTTGACATAGGTGCATGCATGTATGTGCACACACGCGCTCACGCACGCGCGCGCGCGCGCACACACACACACACACACACACACACACACACACACACACACACTCACACAAACACACGCGCGTGTGCGCATGTACAAGGATGTAGGCGTAATTACTTATAAGCCTATGTGACCAGGGAGTAGGTAGACTTAGAAGAGAAGCATTAGTATTTGCACAGACATAGTGTGTACAGTGTATGCGTACATGTGTGTGTGTGTGTGTGTGTGTGTGTGTGTGTGTGTGTGTGTGTGCGTGCGCGCGGGCTGTAACATGCATCATTTGTGTCCCAGCTGCACGAGGCGAGAGGTCGCAGGGTGGAAATCTGTGCATCCAGATGCCCAGATATCCTTATAAGCCAAGCATCGTGTTTTGTTGTGAAAAAAAGAATGAAAGTAAGACATACATGCAAATGAGCTGGTAACTCAGTGAAGGTGAGGTGTGCACCATCAGGGTGTCCATCTCAATGGAAGAATGCTGAGAGAG
>KV908759.1:45828-62029 GCA_002005505.1 Botryococcus braunii
TCGTGCGGGGAGGGACTTGCTGCTGGAACATGCAGTGCAAGTCCCGAAACCTGCAAATTTCACTCAATTCTTTGAGAAGTCGAGACCACTTCAGGGGAGCAGCGGCCGCAGGCCTGGCTTACAACCACTGACACAGTGGGAAAAACAAGACAATCTATCTTCTCCGATTTTCCACAGGGGATCCGATACTTTCTCGACGCTTGACATTGCAAAGTTCATAAGCAAATGTCGCCGCACTGTTAATACATATGATCATGAGCCCTGTCATTGTTCCCTCCAGAAAAGTGCCGGGTCCATGCGAGCCTGCTCAAAGAGGAAGATACAGTTTGGCCACTGCAAAGAAAATGGGGGACCGTAGGCACTGCTGTTGACTACTATTTTTCACCCCTACCATTTTCCGCTCCCTACGTGTGCATGCCAACGACACAAGAAGGGAAGGAGTGTGCTCACCTCTGCGCCTGATGCCTCTTTGTCCATGCCCTCCACTTCTTGTGGAACATCCATAGCCTCATGGAACTCATCGTCCTACTCCCCCAAAAATAAATCAGAAAGCAAAACTATTTCAGCCTGTACCCTTCCATGTGCAAACCAAGGCTGTGTCAGGCCTAACACTCGAAGGACTAACACATTTCCGACCCATGCACATCGTGGCACTTGCCATAGCGGGAAGCCTGCTTTTTAAGCCTTTCTATTTTGTATTAGGAGATAAACAAATATCTGAGCGTCCGCGCGCGCGTGCGCGCATGTGTGTGTGTGTGTGTGTGTGTGTGTGTGTGTGTGTGTGTGTGTGCGTGCGTGCGTGCGTGTGTGTGTGTGTGTGTGTGTGTGTGCGCGCGCGCGCGAGCCGTGCAGGCAGATGCTAACTGATGCATTTTACTATCCTTCCTTCCCTGCCCGAGAAGTGAGGAGGTTTCCCTCTCTACCTCCCTCCTTCATCTGCGACTTGCACAGGGGAAATGGCGATAAGAAGGGGGGGAGCGGGGTGGGGGGGAGAGAGAGAGGGGGGGGGAGAGGGAGAGGGGGAGAGAGGGGGGTGTGTGGAGTGAAGGGGGGCATGCACCTGGTGGCACCGCATTCCCCCCTTGGCATGACCACACACGATGCCTTCCTAGTCAGCAAGCTTGCATTCACCTTGCAGTTGACATATAACGGACCTGCCAAAGGACATACCTCGCTCTCATCTTCAGCGTCAAATATCGGAAATGCTTGCAGCTTTGGTGGCACAGGCGAGGCTGGCCGCTCAGCAGGCACCCCCAGAGGTGAAGGCCCTGGTCCTGAACTTGTGGGAGCTCCAAGGGTGTGTGCATTAGCTGCTGAACTAGATGCAATCACAGTAGTTGAAGCTGAAGCTTGGACAGATGTTGAAACGGCAGGCACTTGTGAAGAAGCCGCCAAAGGGGTAGTTGATGGTCGCGGCCCTGTGGGAATGCCAGCAGGTGCAGCAGGGCGAGCCCCTTCAGGGGCTGAATGGGGAGGGGCACTGGGATTTGGACTAGAGGGGAAGAACATCTGGCTATGGAAGAAGTTTGGCGGAACGGTAGGACCGGAGGGAGGTGTTGCAGAAGGTGAAGGCTGTTGCACGAATTGAGTCGGCATAGGGCCAGGTTGGTGGCCTTGTGGGACCCCCATGGGCATCCAACCCTGCCCTCTCAGCTGGGCACCCATGGGTTGACCCGGAGTCTGCACCGTGCACAAACCCACTCAGTATCCACACCACTTAAATAAGGAATCTTAGAACTTATAAGCATGCAGACATAGCACCCGAGTCCCCAAAGAGGAGGGAGGGGCAAGCGGAAGGGACATGTCAAAACGGCATGCAGTTACCATCTTTACCACCAGCCATCCCAGACAGCACCAGGAAGCTTGAATACAGAGTTGCAATGCATCCCGTGCCCAAACGCTCCAGTATTAAGAGAGAGAACACCCATGAAGGAGTGGGCTTGCTGAGTCAAAACCTGCTACCAGCGCTGCAACATAGGATAGGGCCAGCAGCATGCATGCCGCCAGGCTGCCCAGGAAAGGACTAGACATCAACGAAAAGTATCGCAGAGCCACAGACTTACAGCCCAAATGTAGCGCTATACAGAAGCCCATCCCATTTTCCTAATGACAAAGAGGAGGGCAAGCGAGCGCCGGAATCTTTAATAATGATCCACCCGAACGGAGTGCCTCGACAGAAAGGATAGGGGGCATTGTCTAGTATTGGACGAGAGCATAACGGCGATGGGCGACTCACAGTGACAGTGAAGCCAGTAGCCATGCCAACCTGCCCGGGAGCGGAGGGACCACCAAAAGCAGTAAACATGGCTTCAAGCATATCTTGGATGCCAGAGAAAGCCTCAGGGGGAATACCCCCCATGGGTGGGACACTACCCATTTGGGGCCCCTGTGCTGGGCCCTGAGACATTGGAGGAGCTTGAGGGCGGGGAATCTGCATTCCAGGAGGCCCTTGGGGCTGAGGCCCCCGAGCTCCTGGAGGGAACTGCCCTGGGGCTAGAGGGGGCTGAGACGACATTGCCAGATATTGCAGACCGGCTGCAACCGCCTGTTGAATCATTGGCATCACCACAGGATATAGTACACGCATGATGCCGGGGGTTTGTGTCGGAGCTGCCCATCCTGCTCCAGTTCCTGCACGTCCTGCAGTTCCTAAACCTGCTGCAGAATCATTGCCAGCTCTACCACCAGAAGCTGTACCGCCATTCCCCTGAGATGCATCTGGCCCTGTCGTGGACCTTCCCGTGCTCCCAGCATCTGCCGCTTGTGCATGTGTAGATCCCTCCACGACATTAGGGGGAGTTACAGACGCAGGAGGAGCAGTGGAACCACCGCCCGGCGTTGTATCAGAAGCTGGCGGGGCCTGCTGGCCACCCTGAGACCCTCCACCTGCACACGAGAAGTTACGTTAGTTACGATGACTTGGGCATTCCATGTCCCTTGTGGCAATTCAACCATTGAACGCATTACACAATTTCGACATGCGAGGACAGCAACAACCAGAAAACAAACCCAAAGCGAAAGGGATGAATGATATATTCCCACAGTGCTTTCGTGGTCTCACGTGGGTACGGAATGTGAATCAGTATCAAGGTTTACCTTCCCACAATTGGAAGGATTGAATGTGTACACAAAGATTTAAAAAAACTGGAGAGTAACTGGAGAGGAATCTTGGACGCATATCGCATGACGTCCATGACCCCATTTGCCAATGCACGAGCGGTCAAATTGACAAGACTTTTTTAGAACTCCAGAAGGTTCAAAATTATTCTAGGAAAGCAATAGAGCAAATCAACGTTAAAGGCTAACAGAAAAACCTAGACTGCAGCGTTAGATGGTAAGTCAGAGAAGGACGAGCAAACGCAATTACCCATAGCCGCACGGGTTGCTTGGAAGAATTGCTGCACAGCAGGAACAGCCATCAGCTGCTCCCCCATGACCCTGATGACTGGTGCAAGATCAAGGGATACACGCTGACCCCCAATTAACATTTCCATCTGCATGGGGGCGCCTCCCTGCAAGGCTCCACAGACCCCAGTTTGCCCCTCTTAACAACTATCAGAATGGAGCAGGAGCATAACTCTGGAGACGACGGGAGGTATTTTGCTGCCATCCGCGTGTTACAAATATAATTCGCCTTCCCTATTCTCCTACAGAGATAAGAGTCCCTAAATCCCTGCTGCGAGACTGAAAAGCAGTGCAAGCCTCTACATGTAAGCCAATCCTCATCTGTTGCAAATCAACACCATATTGACTGAAACAAATCCCATGTGGACCAGAAGGATGGTGAAGCCAACTCACAAGCAGTGGTCACAGTGCACAATGTGCAGAAACACATGTGCTGCGCTTTGTATCTCCAAATTCCAGAGGGAATTAAGCAAAGGACCTGAACAGCTGAATAGCTTCTAAAGCCCCCCCCCCCCCCCCCCCCAAAAAAAAAGAAAAAAAAAAAAAAAAAAAAAAAAGAAAACACTCTAGCCCAATCAAACTCACAATTCAGACCTGCTGCAGCCAGGCACACGACTCGATACACTGGACTGTATGGAGCCTTGATATGATAGCGGAACGCTGTGTCTGATCAAGCATACCTCCGGCTGACCAGGATGAGGTGGCGGACGCTGACGCCGCATTAACACGGGACGGTGCTGACCCGGAATGTTTTGCCCAATGGGTGCCTGCCCTGGCGAGGGCTGACCACTTGCAGCCTGTCCTGGGGCAGGCTGGGCAGCATGAGGATGCCCTGTAGGAGGCGGCCCCATAGGAACAGCAGTCATGACAGGCACAGCCGCGAACTGCCCAAATGGCATGCCTTGCACACGAATTTCACCCATGGGAAACTGCATTGCTGTGCCAGCAACAAAGTTGCCCCAGTCCATTGTAGCTCCACCCACGTTATTTGGGTTGCCAGAGTCACCCGCTTGACCTGGTGTCCAACACCCATCAACAACAGCATGTTAAAAAAAAAAAAAAAAAAAAAAAAACCCCTTGCCAGTCCTGCCTACCCATTACCTGATGCCAGCGGAGGGACAGGGGACTTGAATAATCAAAGTCTGACCATCATGTGACGGCGCGGGCCACATGTAATATCAGCAAGCCACCAGACCCAGCGTTGATATCAAACATATTGAGGTAACTGGCGCTCTGGAAAATGAATGAATGTTACACATTACCTGTCATGATGACAAGATGTGTTTATCAGCAAACCAATTTATCAGATATCCACTCCTTACGGCCTTTACACAAATATCAACATGTGATTAGGGGTCCTCATAAGCCTTGTCAGCAAGAGTCCATATTTGGGTTTAACAAACAACCCAGTGAGTACGTTTTGATTAGAGTCTTCATGAATTACAAAGACGGTGTTTATCACAAATAGCGATTTTAAGCCCACCTCCTAGATATGTGCCTGCACGAACTCCCAGGGCCACAAGAGGTGAAAATGTGCAGAACACTCTAATCAAGGAGACTCGCCTGTAGGAGCAGAAGACAAAGGTGTTGTTGCAGGCCCGTTTGCGTCACTCTGTCCCCCAGGGGTGGTATGTCCAGGCGGGTGCCCTCCTCCAACCCCTCCTACATGCATCATTCCAGCATGTGCAAGTGATTCTTGATGGATATACACCCTAGGATATTTGACAAGTGTTGGAAGTACCAAAGGTGGTACTTGCATTCAAATCCCGTAGGCACCCTAATCCCGATTTAGGAAGGTGTGTAGGAACCTCTACAGCAATCTATGAGCTAGGACAATCCACCTTTCCTCCCTCTGGCTAGCAGGCCCCTTTCTGTAACAGCCAAAACCCCATGTAAAACCTACCAGATGCAACCACAATCGCAGATACCTGTTACTTAGTGCATGTTGGGACCTTTATGAGGAAGCAAGCCAATGGACCTATCATCCCTCCAGCTTACGCCATAATATATTTGGCATTACCAACCCCCTCCCCCCCCCCCCCCCCCCAAAAAAAAGGACAGTCAAAAAGCCGTCAACATATAACAATATTGTGTTACAACAGCATAACACTCAAACAGCAATGTCTCTTTAACAGAAAAAAATGAGGATATGCAGGTCGATGCAGAGGGCTGACTTCCTTTGGGAAACACTGGTGCAAGTGTCCATGCGAGATGGGGTGATTTGGGGGGGGGGGGAGAGAGGGGGGTTGTATGTGGGCGGGTGCCCGCGCATATGCGTGCATGTGGTTGGGGGCGGGGGGGGGTGGGTGGGTGGGTGTGTGTGTGTGTGTGTGTGTGTGTGTGTGTGTGTGTGTGTGTGTGTGTGTGTGTGTGTGTGTGTGTGTGTGTGTGTGTGTGTGTGTGTGTGTGTGAGAGAGAGAGAGAGAGAGAGAGAGAGAGAGAGAGAGAGAGAGAGAGAGAGAGAGAGAGAGAGAGAGAGAGAGAGAGAGAGAGAGAGAGAGAGAGAGAGAGAGAGAGAGACTGCACGCCCAGGCAGGGTTGTGTTCGAGTCCCATTCCCTTATGTCATAAGGTCCCTACTCTCATTCTACATTCCCTTTACTCCCTTCAGTATGACCAATGTCAAAAGTGACGCACCCGTGAAAGATTGTGCAGGCATGTGACCATAAATGGGGAAGCCAAACATAGCTGCCTCCAGGGTTGGGCCTCCGAAAGAATGCGGTGGTGGCACCTCCACAACATCATCATGCCCGATGAACTGTGAAACATTGGACACAAGCGGATCGGGAATCCCATCTGCAGCCATTGAAAGCGCGTTTGCTGCACGAGACAACTCCAAGAGGAAGCCACCAACATCAAACAAGCGCCCAGCTGTGTCTTCTGCCTGGACCTGGACCAGTCATAACATTCATAGTCAATGACCTCTGTGGCTCAGCACTCCCACGATTGGATATGGCTGAGTCTTGATATTGTTGGTTGAAAATAGACTTTCACAGCAAGTTGGATGGTTGACACAAAAGACGTAGGTCTTCTGCGCACGTGTTTTAAAGAGTATGCCACTGAATCCACCAAGAGTATGCTGACCACGAAAAGAAGGTAAGGGCTCCATGAAAGGCCTGATATCTTTGGGGTGAGCACGTCAAGTGTTGAATTATGAGGGCCACCAAGTGCGACAAGACAACTCATTCTCAAACCCCTTCTGCTCTAACGACACAAGCAGGGGCACACCACAACAGGTTGGAACTCTGGTGGATCATCTTCAACTGCAGCTTCAATTGTCCGTACCGCAGATTGCAGTGAAGGCAAAAAAGTGTTGCTCATATAGCCAACAGCACGATTTAACAGTTGAGCCAAAGCCAAACCTGCACAGATTGCATGGCAACTTAAATCAGGCGTCTTCGATACACCTGGGAAAACCGGCTTAATAAAGGCCAGCTGCATGTACGATATGCAGGACATGAACAACTTGACACTCCTGTCTCCCATATAATATATTTTAAGTTTGCAACTCCTGAATCACAAGGCAGGACAGGAAAAGCACAAGCTGACATCCTGCACACCCTCATTAGACCCACCATGACATTAACAAGCACATGCAGTCCAAGGCCTCACTGCACTGGAAACGGACTGATCCTTGGCCAGGAAGCCTGCATATTCGCATCAGAACACAAGCAGCTGTGCCACCAGCTTCACCTCATGTCACAACTCACATGCAGGATGCTGGGGGAAGCGACGCACCTGACACTTGAACAAGTGCAGGCTCAGGAGGTGTGCGCCGACGGCGACGAGCCTCCGCTCCCTGGCGAGGGGCAACCAAATTAGCTCTTGAATGCATGTACGCACGACCGCGTACTCCAGAGCGAAGCCGAGGCTGGCCCGTAGCCTGCCCACCACTACCCCCTGCGGCTGTGCTTCCAATGCCACTTCCCCCCAAAGGCGAAGCTGCCGCTTGGTTCCCACTGCCCTCTGATGCAGAAGGCCCAGCAACATTCTCTCCCATCCCTAACCCCCTTGCAAGCCTTAAAAGATTGCAGTGCACGTCGTCTGCAATGCCTGTTTCATATGGCCATGCCCTGATATAGTGCCTCAAGGTTGGCTTACTCCAAAACTGCATGCTGGTACAGAGGCTCCAAGTGACACATTGCATAGCTTATCCAGTGTTCACCACTCCTTAGACCCAGGATAACCCATTGCTACACTGCAAATGGCAACGTCACAAGAGCTGAGAAAGCTCAGATGCTCCACTAAGCCAGCTTAGCAGTGTAACAATCAGACTTGTGAGGATAACTCATGCAGGTACTTCCCCTGTGATTATAACTTGCACAAAGTGCTGCAAATGACACAGCCAACAGCAGGAAGGACCAGGAACAGCAGGAAGGAACAACATAGAAGCTTTTCAAAAGTGAAGGCTGCAGATGATAAGCCACGAGATTTGCCAATAGAGGGTTTGGAGGGCTTGAAAACCTTGACCCACCCGTTTGATTAGGCACTCCCTGTCCGCGAGTTGCATCAGCAGCTTCTGCATCAGCCACCATCTGAACCAGCCGAGCGCGGACAGATGCTGCCAAGGGAACAGATGAAAGAATGTCTCGGACAGCTTCCATTAAAGGCAGTCTACTAGGGGTCCCTGAGCAGAATATATCAGATTTACCCTCAGTGAGGATTAAGCTGTAACGAATTCTGTACTCAGTGTTACCCCGTACATCCAAAGGCAACTGTTAAAATGTCGCCACATGCACAGATTTGCCATGTATTTCATGGGGCCGAAGCCCAACTACTGTGAATCTCACGAGGAACAATCCAGGAGGAACAATTGATCTTATAAAAAACAACACAGTGTGCTTTTGAAGCTTGGCTTATGGACTCACCCTCTTGCACAAGATAAGACAGCACAGGTGCCCGCGGTGTACCGATATCGTCTTGTAGGAAGGTTAGATAGTCACTGAGTCTAGCATACAGGTGAGGGCCTGCTGACTCGGCCCCTCTGCCCATAGCCAACTCGACACCTCGATCCATAGCCGCACCTATGCCCTGTGCATTCCCCATATAAAATTGTAGTGATATTGTAGTGAGGATGCATACTGCGCGGATTTAATTGCTTGTACAAAGTACAGTTCAAACTTTCCCATAACCAAAACCAATAGGATTGGAATAAGTACCGGCATTGTCCCAACGGACCCCGTTTGGCTCTCAACTGTGCCTTCTGGCCCAATGGTTGTTGCAGTGTAATGCAATGCTGCTTGACCATTCATTACTGCCTGAACCAATCCCTGCACGCCCTGCAAATGGCCAGCCCATTTTGAGCCTGCTCTGTTCTGTGTTGCAAAAAAACCACTTCAACCAGCCAGAGACGTGTCTCACAAACTTTAGCAGAGCCTCACCATAATGTTGTCAACAAAGACAGGAACGAAATTCCCATTCGGTTGACTGTCTCCTTGAGGTTCAGGCTGATTTGTGGTCGGTGGAGGCCCAGCGGGGCGGTCAACCAGGAGCAAAGTGTGGTCCTCCTTAATGTCTGTGCCACAAGAGTCCCTTGAGCCAGTCTCACAAGCCTGATATGAACTAACGACAATGATTATGATGATTTAAGTAATCAAAAAATTAGGCAATTGCGATACGTACTGGAGCTAGCCAGCGTGCTAGAGTCCGTCAACGCGCGTCCGTCACAAATCAGCCGCTGTCTTTCCACCGGAATATCCGTCAAGCCAACCAGCTTTTCTTTCAAGGACAAAACTGTTTCCTGCATAATGGAAATAAATCATCACCCACGATTCCCCTTTTACAATAATTGTTTTCGGACACAGGGGATAGCGAATGGCCTCTAAACCAGATATTCTGACAAAGTCATTGCAGAAGATAAAATACACTGAGATGCTCCACACCCCCTACACACGACAAAAGTTAGCAAGACGCATGTCAAGTCCTTGCGAGGGAGGATCTACGTTGAGTTCCACGTAAAGCTCATGTGTCTTTGGCTCCATTGTTTTCACTTTGATTTTTATACGTTCTGTTGACGGCCCTTGTACTGATTCTGCCATTGTATACAAGGCTGATGAGTTCTAAAGGACAGCAGCCTGAGAACGATCCTAACGGCTAATGCGCCCTTCCCTCCTTCACGGGCAAGTTGTTGGACGTTTCAAACACTTCTAGTCTTCAGACTCATCATGGACGAAGTAACACTTGATTTCGTCGGGCTGCTGAGGCATTGCCTGCAATGGACCGTGACACATCCTGCTGTATGACATACAGTGTATGTACTGTAGATTTTGGGAGGCAAGTGCGGACAGTACGGAGTCCGTACAATGTCCGTACTACGGACATTCTATCAAAGTGAGCGCGGCCTCCTGATTGGTGGTAACAAACAGTAGAATTAGCTTGATACTGGCCATTGATCAGTATACACCAATACGTAACGAAAGAAGAAGAAGTAGAAGAAGAAGAAGAAGAACCATAAGAGTGAGACCCACAGCTTGCATTTTATGGCTCATCACATTCCATGGCTAATGCAACACTTGTCAAGTATACATTCACATGCAGTCAAACATGAGCCTGGCCACGATCATATTTGGGGATGCCATGCACGTGCCATCCCCAGAGTCTTTCCTAATCAACAGTACTAGTATTATAATTAGTATCAATTAACAGAGCTTCCCATGATCCAACCGTTCATTAAGTCAATCAGTTTTCACCTGCAGGCTTTGCCTAGCTAGGCCGAAAGGCCTGCTGTGACTTTAGCGCGAGTAAACATAGCTTTCTGCAGTTGCAGACATTTAACCCCCTTCAGACAGGTATCACGATATATCTTCCTCGATATATATTGACTGGCCCTCGACTTCATCACGCAGGGTCGATAAACGGTGGTCCCGACCACCATTTATTCCGTGTCTACATGATGTGTGGGTGTAACCCCACCGGTAAGCAAGCACATCAGATCTGAAACCATGCAGGTGTAAACTATCAGCATCAGTCGCAATAGACTGCTAATGAGCCACATACGCAGTGGACCTGCTGATCCTCCTTGCAATTGATACCACCATGCACGGGCTATAATCATTGCATACATTTCTGTATCGTACTGCTATGCCAATGTCAGCAGGCAACAAAACGACCAGCACTAACCACAGCTGTCTGCAGTAGACCGAGCGCTCATATTTATCCCATCCCAGTATTTGCAAGCTTAGACCAGTTGCTTCGGATGTGTTAGGTGTACATGCATACAATAGACATGTGTGCCCTGTTGCGTGTACACCAAGTCATTGTTAGATAAAATGTCGAGAAGACAACGGCGTTAACGCACCAGTAGCAAGTGTAGCTATACTTGCTATAGGTTACATCTGGTAGGTCTCCAGATATGTGCCTCTTCGTGGATCCAATCTTCATCCTTGACACGTTCCAGCAGTTTCTAAAAAGCACAAGAGGATTTGACCCAGTGGGCACCTATTAGCATGCTGAGATTTGCATCTGAACTCAGGTTGTTTGTAACACAGAACTGCTTGTTGGCATGCCTTTCGAGGCTCAACGAAAAGAAACAATCACGACGCATTCCTGACGAGCCTGCAAGCTATGAATACACATGCACCTGCATTTTGCCAGAACTTTGCAGTCAATTGGTTTGCAAGCCTCATGATCGCTATCACTCGTAGGGTGGTAACAGCTGCAGCATAAGGGCCAAGACTCACACTCACATTCCAATATCCCCCCTATTGCCACAGGCAAGCATTGGAAGAGAGTTTGGTCCACACTAATAGATGAACATCGATTTCCTTTTATGTCCACATTGCACCAAGAAAAGCAAAGTGGAGGAAATCACCTGTACAGCGAGCATTAAGGATGAGAGCATTATGTCCACATGTGCATGCATTTCTATCACTGGCAGAACACACACACACACACACACACACACACACACACACACACACACACACACACACACACACACACACACACACACATATATATATATATATATATATATATATATATATATATATATATATATATATATATATATATATATATATATATATATATAGAGGCATGCCCACTCACAAAAGCTATCCCATATAAGACGCGTCCTCGTGAATCAATGTACCAATCCAGCCATACTCTATCACGTACTTTCTAGAGGTACAGCACTAGCTAGAACTGTGCAACAGCATATGTTGCATTGCAGTATGCCTGCCTGTGCGTATGCATCCACAGTGTATACCTGCGGCATAGAAACTAGGTTTACCTTCGGTACAGACATGTGTCCGTTTCAAAGGCACATTCGAGCTTCTGAAAGGCTCAAATCGTTCATTTGTCCAAAGGAACTTCAAAACATTTTTTGAAAAAGGAGCCTTCCAAGTCTCCAGACTCAGCAGATCCGGATCTGCATATATAGAGGTCGAAAATGGGAGTTTCAAAATGTTCCGTTTGAATCATTTGAGCACCCACATGCATGAAACAAGACAACATAACGGTAATCAGGGGAAGAGATGGAGAATATACGTGGTTTCCATCCTTTCTGGCTGCAGGCCAACACTGAGAGTAACTCCCAATTGATGTCATCGGTATAATAAGGCACCCTGTTCAAGGGATGCATCTGCCTAGGCCTTACGGCCATGATAGGTGAAATGCATGTTGGGCCAGCGTGTCCCTGCAACCTGCAGATGGCCAAAGCATCGAATAAGAACCCTACGAGGTAGAAATGCCGTAAACAACGATGTTTATTTGGGCGGTTCATGATGCTATATTAAAAGTCTGCAACATCTGCCTACGATCCTGTCTGCAGATTACAACAGAGAAGATAAACATGCTGCACCTTGCACGAACAACAGCTGCTATATACATGGCATACATGTTGCCTTACAGATGAAACGCACTGGCAATGTCACACAGTGCACAGTGATACACTTTGCAAAGAGTAGGAGTCGTGGTATGCATGGCACGTGCCCTGTCTGGGTCCGTTATATGGGCCGATGTAAACAACTGGCAAGCGACACGTTTAACATGGGGTCATGCCATGGCCATTGCTGACATTTCTAGTCGCGGCAGTGGGGCAGGCATAGGACAATGGAAAGGGTTAACCATAACCAAGAAGAATATCGAGCTCGAGGCTTATTCAGATCATCATCAGTGACATCAGATCCCTGATGAGCACCATCCATTTAAGGATCCTGAGAAATCCAGAGGATGGGATTATTCATACATGTTGAAAGTCACATAAAGCTTTTGTGATGGGTCAGGTGTAAGAGAAGTCATAAAGTGTACAGCATGCCCCCAGAGTATACCAGCCTTCTGACTCATTGGCAATCTGTATGTTTATGACAATGATGGTCAAGTTAGCATGGCCAGTACGCTGTCACAACAATGGCCATCAGTAGATCAGTCTTCTAATAATTCGATTTGACATTGCAATGGACAACAATCAATAGAAACATTGGCTATCAGTACTCCCAATGCGACACGCAACCATGGTTGGGAAGGCCTACACCCAACCATACCATGGCCAAATGCACAGAGGCTAATTGCAACAGCAATGAAATGGCCGTCCACAATGCCTCGGCATCTGTGGCTCTAGAATTCGGGCAGAGGTTACAGACGAAAAGCATGGAACCACCCAACAACTTCATGTTGCTACCAACATCTAAACACATCAAGCTGTAAAACAGCATTAAAATCCAACCGTTCAGTGCAAGACAAAGCCTGAGAATTCTGGCGAAATGTTAAGACGAACAGGAATGCGGCTAAGAAGGAGCACAAGGATTCCGACTAAAGCCTGTGACGGATCATCCAGCTATGGCTGCAGAGCAGCCATAGCTGGATGATCTGTCCCTAGCTATCCTTTGTCTTACCTCACTGTAGGGAACTGCAGCTTCAAGCTCCTTGATGTCTTCCGGAGTCATTACGACATTTAAAGCCCCCATATTCTCTTCGAGGTACTTTACACTTTTTGTACCTGAAGCCCATAACTCCCAAGCTTTTCTGGGAGAGCCCACACACCAGATTGCCGGCAGGGTATCAGATCTCTAGATTGTCCTTGCAGCATCCTTCACAACTAGCATTGCCTGTTCGGCATGAGAGAAGCCCCTTGAGCACAGCATGCATGAATTATAACTCCGTTTCTAATGTCAGGGCAAAGTCTTGCCATCTGCATAGGATGCCCCTCCCTCCGCCCTTTACCCACAGAATACGCTTAGAACCCTGGCAATCACAGAAACTTTGGCACAGAAATGGGAAGTCACAGAAGGATGGGAAGTCAGTTACACAGGCATGGCGTTATGCAGAGCAAGACCGATGAATCATAATAGTGGAGACGAACACATCCAACCTCATGATTCCTTGGTGTTAGAACAGGCAGCTTCTGTGGCAATATGGAGATTGAGGGGAGTGCTGCACCAGGAATGGGAAATATATCGTCCCCTTTGTGCAGGAGCCAGGCCAAAGACAGCTGTGCTGGGGTGCACCCTTCGCCTTGGCCATCTGCTTTATTTTCTCCACCAGCTCCATATTCTGCATTGCACGCAATGTCCGTTCGTCATCAACTGTTTTACTCACAGATATTCATTGCTTTCATATTCATAGCAATAAATATTCATAATCACATTCAAGGCAAAGCCATCTTCATAGCATCAACAAATTTGAATTAAAGCTCTCCCCCTCCCCCGTTCTTTTAATGTTCTAATGTTTCCACTTTTTGTGCCTTTGCTCATGAGGATTCATCATGGGCGACTGATGGAGTGGATTTCTACAAGCATATCCATACAAAGACCATCCCAGCTGCCATAACAAGTCCGTGGGCAGCTATGGATCCCATCAAAAAGAGAGAACCAAACACTGCAAGTTCACGCATCCTCCCAAGCCCCAACCCCTCCACCCTCGCCCAGTACATCCACCATGTATCAGTCAATTGCCCCAAAGACAGAAGCCTGCTTCAAGCTTGCTGCGTACTGGAAGGGCAGAATTTGGCGCATCCCAGACACTTCCACAAAGGTTTCTCCCCTCGGGTCCCTGCCATTTACATGTCATTCCGTGGCCTTGCCGCCCCATGGTTTTGTAAACTCAAAAACGACACTTTCACATTGCAAAACTGGTGGAACCGGCACAGGTATGCTGTCACTATCTTGGAAGCCCTTGCGCATAAGGGTGCTGCTTAAAATATCACAGTTCGGAGGTGGAGGTGGTCACCTTCTCGTAGTTGTCCCACCAAGGGTGGGGCCCAAGGTATGGCTTGTCTTTGGCGGCAGCCCCGGTCAGAAAGCCACGTCCCAAGGGGCTGTATGCTAACACAGCTATGCCCAACTCCCGGCAGGTTGGCAGGATGTCTGTCTGCATGCATAGCGTGGCACAGTCAGCAGCAGAAGTTGTGCCCACTGACATCCACACCCTTCCAAACTCAAAAAGCAATTTCCCTTTCAAATCTCCGTACATTACTCATCTGCATGTTTCCGCACTGCATTCAATGTGTTTGCCTCAATTTATCCACCCAAGACAAAAACCTCTTAATAGAAGACTCATGGCTCCCTTTGTACTGGCCAGCCTGCGGGTACAAGGGAGTCCTCTGGAAATCTGACACGTCTACATTGCCTCACCATGCATTGCCACTTCTGCATTGCTTGAATAGTCAAAAGGATGTGCACCAGCTAGAGGTCCTTCCGCTTTTTTTTTTTTTTTTTTTTTTTTTTTTTTTTTTTTTCATTCTTTTGGGAAAACAGATACACTGAAAAACATAAACACTGAGTGTTGGGGCTAGCCTTTGTCTCGGATGTCCGCATTATGCAAGACGAAAGTGGTGGAAGTTGACCATCCAAGTCGTAGGAAGAGCCATACACTGAGTGTGTGAGAAGGACATCTCCATGCAAAACAGAGAGCAAAGCAAAGAGGAATAAGCAAGGCTTGCGAGCGCCCGCAGAGAACAACACGTCATCAACCACTCATGGAAGCGATGCACTGCCAATGAAACATAACATAGCCCTGAATCCACCAAGCGAGGCAACATCATGTTCCCAACTTCTCAGTCCAGTAAAGTGTATACACACCTCCAAGACAGGGCAAACAAGACATAGACAGCGGTCAGTCTTGCCATCCACAGAACATATTTGATTTCTCTGGCGTGAAGCCGGTGTGAGATTGCATGGAAGGCACACCTCCACATCTCGAGCGAAGAGGGAGTATTCCTGCTCTATCACGCTGATGGGGTGGATGGCATGTGCAGCTCGCAGCTCTTCAGCAGGCAGTTCGCATAGCCGATTCCCTTCACTTTCCCCTCCTCCACTAGCTCCTGCTCCCCCTTTTGTTAGTAACAGTTCTGGAGGGCATAGAAGGGAAGAGGAGGGCCCTGCTGAGACAAACTGCTTGTCCACAGCACTGATTCAAACCTTTCTAGGTTGGGTTTTCTATAGGTGAGGCTGCAAGATGTGATGCACTGCAGGGCACTGAGCACCCACTGCATCCTACGGTTTGCTTCTCTCCACTTTGCTGGACACTTCTCTTCACTGTGTTGGGCAACACAGGAAGTTCCTAGGGCCTTCAGAACCTGCTTCGTTCTAAAGTAAACAACGCATGTTGATTGTGCAGACCCTCAATAACTTCTTTCATTTGAATTGCATCGCTAAGAACTTTGGTCCAAGTGAGAAGCACCACGGAAGTGATCTGATTGGGTGCCGGTTGTACTTCATGTACCGCATTGTGTCAGCCAGTGGAACGTTTGGGTCAGGACTCCTTAGTATGAGCACATCTATGTAGTCAATTCCCATGCGTTTAAGAGATTGTCTACGGACTCGCGGAGGAACTCCCTGGTCCCGATGCTTATGACT